>JAQZBX010061144.1:0-17160 GCA_029593785.1 Cabassous unicinctus
AAAGGAAGAAGTAAAAATTTCACTATTTGCAGATGACTTGATACTACACATAGAAAGCCCCAAGAAATCTATAACAAAGCTTCTAGAACATACAAATGAGTTCAGTAAAATTACAGGTTATAAGATCAATGTAAAAAAGTCAGTAGCATTTCTGCACACCAATAATGAGCAATCTGAGAAAGAAATCAAGAAAAAAAAATAACACATTAGTAACTTAAAAAATCAAATACCTAGGGGTAAATTTAACTAAGGATGTAAATGACTTATACACAGAAAACTACAGAGCACTGTTAAAGGAAATCTAAGAAGCCTTACGTAACTGGAAGAATATTCCCTGTTAATACACAGGAAGACTAAATATCATTCAGAAGTCTATCCTACCCAAACTAATATACAGATTTAGTGCAATCCCAATAAAAATCAAGACAGCATTTTTTTAATGATTTGGAAAAATTATGAAATTTATTTGGAAGGGCAAAAGACTCTGAATAGCCAAAGACATATTGAAAAAGAAAAATGAAATTGGAGGACTGTAAAACATACTACAAAGCTACAGTGGCCAAAACTGCATGGCATTGGCACAACAATAGACACACTGATCAATTCAACTGAATTGAGAGTTCTGATATAGATCCTTGCATGTACAGTCAATTGATATTTGACAAGGCCACCAAGCTCACTCAACTGGGAGAGAATGGCCTCTTCAACAAATGGTGCTTGGATAACTGGATATCCATTTCCAAAAGAATGATACAGGAACACCATCTCACACCTAATACAAAAATCAACTCAAGATGGATCAAAGATCTAAACATAAGAGCCAAGACCATAAAGACTCTGGAAGATAATGTAGGGAAGCATCTACAGGATCTTGTAATAGGAAATGGCTTCATGAACTTCACACCCAAAGCATGAGCAGCAAAAGAAAAAATAGATAAATGGGGCCTCCTCAAAATTAAAACCTTTTGCACTTCAAAGGAGTTTGTCAAAAAGTGAAAAGACAGCCTACCCAATGGCAGAAAATATTTGGTAATTATATATCTGATAGAAGCCTAAAATCCAGCATATATAAAGAAATCCTATATCTTGAAAATAAAAGCACAAACACCCCATTTGAAAAATGGGCAACTGATTTTCTTTCCAAAGAAGAAATACAAATGGCTAAAAAGCATGACAAGATGCTCAACATCACTAGCTATTATGGAAATGCAAATCAAAACAATTATGAGATACCATCTTACACCCATTAGACTGGATGTCATTAAAAAAACAGAGGACTACAAGTGTTGGAGAGGATTTTGAGGAATGGGAACCCTCATCCACTGGTGATGGGAATGGAGAATGGTTCAGCCATTGTGGAGGACAGTCTGGTGGTTCCTCAGAAAACTAACTATAGATCTGGCATATGACCCAGCAATTCAACTGCTGGGTATATACCCAGAAGAAATGAAAAGAAAGACATGAACTGATATACACACACCAATGTCTATAGCAGCATTATTCACTGCTTTTATCCAATAGTTGGAATCAACCCAAATACCCATTGTATTAGTCAGCCAAAAGGGTGCTAATGTGAAATACCAAAAATGGGTTGGTCTTTATAAAGGGTATTTATTTGGGATAGAAGTCCACAGTTACCAGGCCATAAAGCGTAAGTTTCTTCCCTCACCAAAGTCCATTGTCACGTGTTGGAGCAAGACAGCTGCCAACATTTGCCCAGGGTTCAGGCTTCTTGGGTTCCTCTCTTCTCGGGGCTACGTTTCTCTCCGGGCTTAGCTCTTGTTTCCTTCACAAGGTCAGCTGTAGGCGATCAGGTGAACAGTTCGCTTCTCTTCTCCTGGGGCCTTCTTTCCAACATCAAAGCTGCTTCTCAAAAGACTACTGCTTCTCAAAACTGTTCTTGCCATGCCTTTTATATTTGATTTCCCACCCACCAAGGGTTGGGGCTCAACACCCTAATCATAACCTAATCATGCCCAGATTAACAGATCAGTTTACAAGCATGATCCAATTATATTTTTGGAATTCATAATTACATCCAATTGGCCAACGGTTACACCCATCAACAGATGAATAGATAAACAAAATGTGGTATATGCATACAATGGAATATTACTCAGCTGTAAGAAGGAATACAGTACTAACACAGGATAACATGGATGAATCTTGAGGACCTTATGTTGAGTGAAGGAAGCCAGATATTGAAGGACAAATATTACATGACCTCTCTGATATGAATTAAGCAAATCTAGCCTACTAAGATAGCTAGAGACTAGAAGTTGGTTACAGGAAATGGAAAGGGAAAAGAAGGTTGTGAGCCAACACCATATAGGTGAAAATTATGATAAGGTGGAAGTGAACAGTTGGGCAGTAAAGGGATATAACGGGTGCAGGGATAGTGTTGGCTTGGGCAGTGCAAGTTTGACAGGGGGTCTGGTGGGGACAGTAATTTGGATGGTCCATCAAAATGGGGGGAGTGTTGGGGGTGGCAGCAGGTGAACACTGGGGATTGGTGGATATGTGGATGAAACTACAATGATGTGAAAACCCTTTCGGCAATATGACAAGGAAGGGTTACTGATTTAGGGTGTTGGATGGAGGGGCATTTGGGAGAGGGCACATCCAGAGCAGTCTTCCAGAGAATGTGCAAAGGATCATTTTGTCATAGTGTACTGTATCAATGGGGGGAGACCCATATAATTAATGAGAAGGAGTTGGACTCCCATGCTGAGGAGGACCAATATGTTCTCAAACACATGAGAAAGTGTCTCTTGAGAACATGCGCTGTTCCAAATAGGGGAAGACAGACTAGTGTGTCAAACACTCAGCATTGTATCAAATATCTATGAACTTTGTCCTTCAAGGAGTGAAGCCTGGTGGTTGCCGTGGACCCCAAGGGGAGGAGGAGGGAAGAATAGAATAGATGGAAGAGGGAGTATTTAGGGGGCAATGAAAGCGTTCTGCATGATCTTGGAATGATGGATACAGGCCACATTAAATTTCATCAAAAATTTATAAAATTGTATGCTCTAAAGGGTAAACCATAATGTAAACCATTGGCCATGGTTAGTAGCTGTATTTCAATATTTGTACATCAGTTGTAACAAATATAATTCACATGTAAAATGGTTATTAATAGGGAAGTGGGAAAAGGGGGAGGATATTGGGTATATGGAGTCCCCTATATTCTGAATGTAACTTTACTGTGACCAAAACCACTTTGAAGACAAAAAAATAAAAATTAAAAAACTAAGACCCTGGGGAAGAAATGAAAGAAAATGCCACTGTACATCATACACCAAACATACAGACAGACCAACTAGAGATCTTATAACTTCAATTTAAATATTTTAGATATTAATCAGACAAAAAAACATAGAAATACAGAAAACATAGGCTTCTCATGAGCTATTTAATTTCTCATTTTCCTTGTGTAAAGAATCCTTTAAGGAAACTATTTTAATGTAATTTCTTAATATTATCTGAGTGTCAATTAAAATAGGCATTCCATTCAACTGCTTGGTTTGGGAGCTCCCTTCTGGAGTGAATTTCTGAGGTGAGTAACTTTGTCTATTTGGAATGGGTCCTATAATGAACATTGAAATTCTAGGTTGTTTTTGGTGAGATTTTGCCATTTTGTTAGATAGGCACAACTTCCACCCCCAATGATCTTTGAACATGTAGTTTATCAGAGGGCCAGATTGTAGAGAAACAAATTTGAAGAATGTAAAGATACCATATTCATCATTGTGCTTTTTACCTTGTTCACAGGTCAAAGAAGTCAGCAGTACCAAAAGTGAAACTGTGGGGAGCAGATGTGGCCCAAGAAATTGAGCAACTGCCTCCCACATGGGAGGTCCAGGTTAGGTTCCTGGTCCCTCCTGAAAAAGAAAAACAATGAGTAGAAAATAAGCAAAAACAACAAGCAGAAATGAGAAAAAGCAATGATCAGACAATGAAAAACATACAAGCAGGGAGCAGATGTGGCTCAAGCAGGTGAGCCCTTGCCTCCCACATGAAAAATTTTTTTTAAAAATTATAAAGGGATTCCCATATGCCCCTCTCCCTCTACCTCCCACACCTTCCCACCTTAACAACATCCTTCATTAGTATGGTACATTTGTGGAAATTCATGAACCCATATTGAAGCATTGCTACCACCATGAACTACAATTTACATTATAGCTTATACTTTGTCCCACACAATTTTGTAAGTTATGACAAAATATACCATGGTCAGTCTCCGTCACTGCAATGTCATGCAGGACAAATCCAATGTCCCCAAAATGACCCCATATTACACCTATTATTCCCTCTCCAATAACTCAGAACCTCTGATGGCCGCTCCTTTACATCAATAAGAGTTCTTCCATTGCTAGAATAATAATGTCTATAGAAGAATCATAATAAGTCTACTTTAGTCCTTGTTCATTCCCCAATCTTGAGGTTTTGGGAATGGTGATGCCCACTCTGCTTATAATTGGGAGGGGTCTTAAAACCCATGGGGCAGATGGATGGTGCTATCTTGCTTGCAGGGGCAGACACTCTCTGTTCCTTGGGATGGGTGTTGTTCATCATCATCTCCTTCTTAGTTGTCCTTGATGAGTCCAATGAACTGGAGAGTAAGTGTTGCAACTCTGCTGAAATTCAGGGCTCAACTGGAACATGGATGGATCAAAGAATTAAGTCTCTGGGAGATATATTTATCAAGTGTAGTGCTACTTATGGGTTCAAATTAAAGGCACAGAAGAGTAATATGTAGAGAACCTATAAATGAGTGTAACTATGTTACACTGGGGAGCATCAATTCTAAAGTAAGACCCAGTGATAGGGTGCCAAATTCCTGAGCTATCAGCCCTGCTTAAAGTTTCTGTACAACTCTAGAGTCCTCAGGAGCCCTGCTGTTTGAGGCACTATTTACTGTGACAGTCAATGAGATCCTGCTGAGACTTGCATAACCATAACCTCTGGAATGACCTCCTGACTCACTTTGAAATCTCTTAGCCATAAAAACTCATTTATATTTACCATTTCTCCCTTTTGGTCAAGGTCATTTTCCAGATGCATTGCTAGTTGGTGCTTGGTAATAATCCCTTGGTGTCAGGGAGGCTCATCCCCCAGGGTAGTGTTTATATGCTGAGTTTGGCTTAGAGATAGGCCACATTTGAGCAACAAGGAGACTTTCAGGAGATAACTCTTAGGTAGTATATAATACTAGGCTAAGTTTCAATTTCACAAGAGATGGCTCATAAGTGCAATCACCAATATCAAGGTCCTGGCATAGTGGTCTGTCTTCCTTCACTAGATATTGCCCTTGCTCTTATTAGAGAATTAGAATTGCTCCTATTAGAGAATGTAGCAGAACTCCCCAAGATGGGAATTCAATATTCTTTTGGTTATTGTATGGTTCTCCAGCCACCAAGACAATGTCCCATAAGCACTTGAACATATTCATATGTCTTAGAGGCATGCCCCTGGTGAACCCCTTCATATGCATCCCCATATCATTGATCCTCCCCCACTACTGCTGCGACCCTTCTGTGATCCAAGACCTCTGCAAGAATGAAGCCAACAAAATAACAAAATAAAATTAATAAGAAAATGAAAAAATAATTTAAAAAATATCCAATAAAATACAAAAAAAATTAAAACACTTTGAAATGAGAAATCAAAGCTCCATGGGATCCTAAATAATTTTTAATAATTCAAAGATATACTGAGACAGATCTACTGACCCAAAACAGGTCAGCCTCCGTACAGGTCTCAGAGCAGCCTGGTGGGTGCAGCCCCTTGTGCTGTGTGGTAGCTCTGCCCCTCATGCAGTGTTACCCTCTCCAGACAGGTGTCAGGGGTTCTCAGAGATGAGAGGGGTCAGTTTCATTCAAGTGGAGTCAGTGCCCCTGAGTGCATTTCCTTGTAAAATTCATTGTACATTGGCTATCTAGGGCCAAATGGCTTTTTCCTCTTTTGCATATAATTTTGATTGTTTTAAAATTTAATGTATGAATGTTTCTACTTTTAAATAAATTTCCTTGGCTGTGAAAAAAATGATTTGGGGACTGACTGGGTCACAAAAATCAGTTATGGATAAGCAACAATTTTTCTTTAATTTTATTTTCTTCTGTATCTTTTCCATTTGGAAAATAAGGCTAAACAAAATCTTAAAGAATCATTTCTTCTGGATGATTAAAATATTTACTTTGCATTAGTCTCTTAAGATCTGTCTAACTGGGAGGAAAAATGAAAATCTTAGTAAAGAACTCTGCTTTCCACTATTCTGTCTTCTGTTCTATCAACATAAATTCAAAGCAAACAGAGCTCCATAAAAATTACAACACTGACTCTTTTTTTGAAATCTTAAAGCTTAGGAAGTGCCAAAAAGTTTTATATATTTCACTAGTCTCTATATTGTTAGTTCAACACAAATCACGATCTCATGGACTACTTACACTCAAATGCCAATCTTTCAAATAGGCCCTGGTTTTCTAAATTGTTTAGACAGAATTCACTGCCTTCTTCATGTAGGAAGGCAGAAAGCAGAAGAGTTCCATGAAAGTCACATTACTGTGTTTAATCAAGGATGGAAATCACAGCCTCCAAAATTATTCAATCCACAACCATAAACTTGTGCAAACATGTGCACATACCACACACACACACAGACACACACAGAAACACACAATCAACAACACTGTCATTGACACTGTTGACAAAGCAGAAAGCCTAAATAATTTCATAATTGAATTCTTAAAGAAAAATGCCTTGAATTTATTTTTTTTTTGAGTTTAAGCCTTCAATATTTAATCGACAACAATACATCCTTGAAAAAATGTAGAAAAGTTAATTCAAGAGAAATGAAACAGAAAAACTTAGTGTTTTAGTTTACATAGGGCTCCCAATGCAAAGTACCAGAAATGGGTTAACTTTTATAGTGGGAAATATATTAGGGTAAAATAAATTAGGGTAAAAAGATTTTACCCTAATATATTGATGTTATGTCCAAATCAAGGCATCATCAGAGATGATTTCTCACCAAACTCAGCGACAGTTGATCTTGGCATCCTGCCTGTGGTGAAGCAACATGGGAACTGACCTCTGCCTAACTTACTGCCTTCCCCTCAAGGTTATTTCCAAAAACTCACCTGTGGGGGTTCAGGCACATGGCTCTTCTCTTCAGGTTTGAGCTGCTCCAGGAGCCCAGCCTCTTGGGGGCTTCACAAACCTGATCACAAATCTGATGACATTCTAGTCTTGTCTAGCCTAGTGATGATGAGTCTTGTAATCTGATCATAAATCTGATGACTTTCTGGTGGATAAAGCTCTCTTGCGGAAGTGAAAGAATTAAAATAATTACACAACATAATGACTGACTTCTACAAGCAGAGTTTCTCAGCAGCCATTGGAATCCTCATTAAAATGTCTGAAAATGGGCATGGCATGATGGTAATCAAAATAAATTAGAGGAAAGGATTTTCATACAGAACATGAAATATAAGTTCTTGCCTAAAGGAATGTTTTCTCAAGATGGGTAAGAAAGAGGACAACTGATAATAGAGAATTCAAATTGATATGCCACTGTATCTCACCTGAGGCAGTTTTGGAAGTTCCTGTTTGGAGCCTTTCCCCAAATGTGTATGGGTAAACACCCTACCCAAATTTATCAGATTTATAAAAAAGTAAGAGAGTATTTTGCCAACTATCACTATTTACACATCTATGATGTGAGATCTTCTACTAAACACATGACACCTTCAATGGCTGCTTTTAATTGGATTTTATTTGGGTTGTCAGAAGCCAAAGCCCAGGCAAGCTTCCTGGGCCTATGATCTGTGCAGATGCACAGGACCCATGCTCAGAAGGACTCTGTGCTTTGTTTAATGCTCTGCTCTCACCACCTTTAAATTCTTAACCATTTTATTTTGAATTAGTGTTCTGTATGTGAAGTCCAACAGGGCAGTGAAGCAGGGGAGATGCACACAATATGCATGTCTGCCATTCCTTGCTACCCTATTAGCATGTAGCATTCACAACATCCCATGAGCACAACATTATAACGGGAGGGAGTTCTACAAGACTCAGTGTGAGTACAAGGGTAAGTAAGTGTATTACCTCTATGACTTAAGCAGACGATGACAGCTCCAAGAGGCACACTTTCCTTTCAAACTGGAGCTTACTTCCAAGGTAAAAGGTGGGCAAATAGCCTTCTAAGAAATACAAAACAATCAAGGATCCCTATCATACCCATTCCTACTCCTGTTGTCCTCTATTAGTCACCTATTGCAGTGAAAATGATGACAGAAGGAAAGGGAAAGATGGGGCAACTAATAGTGTTACCAGATTCCCTCTAGGTTCTTGGCTATGTTGCATAAAATAATTTAAGAACATGCCAGTTTAGTTAGGCCAGTAGTATATTAAGGAAATGAGAGAAGAAAATAGAAATGGGAGAAAATAACAGATTATGGGTCCCCAGGTGTACTTGCAGGCTGGTTCAGGCAAAGAAGGGAAGGAGAGCTTTCTGCTTGTGTGGTTAACTTTTAAACCATTAATTATTCCTCCCACTTGCTAATATTCAGGGGGTGTCCTAGTTGTTTGCTATTTTGATTGATTGCCCCACACATCAATTCCCCTGGCAGGGGGTGGATGGGCACTAATAATAAGGCCCCTTGAGAATATCTGGGGCTTTTCCTTGATCCTGGAAGAAATCTCATTCTAAATGGAGGATTCTCACAAGATTCTTCCAGCAGCCTTCTTGTGGGGTCTTTCCCTTGTGGAGAGAGGGGTATCCAGGAAGGTTCCATGGCCACATGTTTCATGGCTATGTTTTCCTGCCAGGTCCCAGATTCATCTTCTCATTCCCTAAACTAGCCTGCCTCAACAGTTCCTTTCCTTCTAGTCCTTCCTAGTACTTCCTAGTACTTCAAAAGGTAGACTGTTGGTCAAATGTGCACATATCAAAAAGTAAATAATTTGGGAGGATCAAGATGGCATTGGTTTAGGAGGGCCCTCACTGACTAGCTCTCTGAGGATGGGTGATTGGGGACAGGGTCCTGCCTAGGGGTCTGTGCTGTGGGAACACAGAGCGAGAAGCTTGGGACATCTATCTGGAGGCAGCTCAGTGGTGTGGATTGCTCAGTAGAGATTCATGAGTTTTAACCCTTCCTGTGGAGGTTAACACAGATGGCTGAGCCCCACCCACAGGGAAAGAGGCTGGCTTGAGGTGTGACTCCTGAGGCAACCCGGTGAGAGGGAGCAAACTCCAAGAGTGGGAGGATTCTGGTGGAGGGTTGAGAGGGTTTTCCTTTCTGTGGATTTTGCTGCCTGGAACCACCTGCAGCCTTGGGGAGCAAAATAGCTGGATGGAAGCAGGACCAGGTTGAGGGGAGTGGTGAATCTGCTGAGGAGCTGACTTACCTAGCTGCACAGGGATATGCCCCAACCCCCGCTGGCAATCTGGTGAGAGGGAGCATTCTCCAAGAGTGGGAGGGGTCTGACAGAAGGTGGAGAGGAGTTTCCTTTCTGCCGATTTGGCTGCCTGGACCCCCTCATAGATTTGGGGAGCAGACAAGCCAGCTTGAAGCTGCACCAGGCTGAGGGAAGAGGCGAATGTACTGAGGAAGCCTGATTTATCCAACAGCCCTGTGATACTAAGGCTTGGCTCCAGAGTGGGCGGAGTCAGTCATTTTTATCATTCTGCACTGACTAGCATCAGAGCTTCAGCTCCCCTGGGGAGGCCAGGAAGTGGGAAGTGCTTGATTAGTGTGCATGAGCCTAGTTGGGGTCCCCTCAGTGAAGGGGGTGGTCTAGAAGAGGACATATTTTGGGTCCCTTATTTCATCAAAAAAAGAAGACAGTCACCTTAAAAAATAAAAAATGAATTTTTCTTTTTAATTTAGTTTAATAGCTAAAATCTGCCTCAAAACCTGCAGATAGAACCTTGCACGGCAATTGATTAATAAATACAAGCCGGTTGAGAGGTTCCATAAGGGCCCAAGAAGGAACAGTGTTCTTTCTTAGCTTTGATTGACTGCTTGCTTGTGTTGTTTGGTTTTTCTCTGTTTATTTGTTGTCTCTTGCTTTTCTTTCCTCTTTCTTCCCCCCCTTATTTTCCTTTCATTTTCTTTAAATTAGGTGCTGCTAGCTTGTCTCTTCTTTGCTGTGCTTCTTCTTCAGTGATTTCCCATTCTCTGTCTATACTGATTTTGTATCCCAAGCTATCGCTTTTCGTTCCTTCATCTTTCTGCCTTCTGCTTTCTGTTGTGGTTCTTACGTATCACATTTTTTTCATTAGCCTACAACTTAAGGGTGTCAATTTCTATTCTATCTATTCTGTTTTCTTCTTTTTTTATTAATATTAACTTTTTATTTTCAGCACTTTCTTTACTCTTTCTCTCCCTCCACATCATTCTAGCCTTCTAAATCATTATATATATATATTCCTCTATTTGGTTTCCCAGTCCATTGTAGGTACTCCACTTTTTTCCTATTACTCTATACTGCCTACAGGAGCTAAATATTCATTTCACTAAGTCTTATATAGTGCCTCTTCTAACTTCTATCAATATTCCTATTATCCTTCTTCCTTTCTCACATCTTTTGATTCCTCTGGCCCTAATCTTTTGACTTCAAGGGAACATAGAAAGAAGCAAGGAAATAAAATAAGAAGAAAAACTGTCAAAAAGAAATTTTAACACACACACAGAACCACCAGCTAAATAAAACTCTAGAGCAGAGAGAGAAGCTAATCAACTGAATAAACCCATCAAGATAAAATGATGACTGGAGGGCAACAAAAAATTACAAACCACACTGAGAAACAGGATGACATGGACCAGTCCAATGAACAAAATAAAAACCAGGAAGAGATGCAGAACATCAAACAACTAATCAAAGATTTCCAAACAAATATCATGGACCAACTTAATGAAGTGAAGGAAGAGATTAAGGATATTAAGAAGACACTGGGAGAACATACAGAAGAAATTGTAAACATATCTAAAAAGATAACAGATATGATGGTGATCAATGGCACAATCCAAGAAATCAAAAAGACAGTAGATTCACATAACAGCAGATTTCAACAGGAAGAAGAAAGAATTAGTGATGTGGAAGACAATACATCTGAAATCAAACAGATAGTAGAAAAGACAGACAAAAAGATACAAAATTCAAGAGGGACTAGGGAGTTAACCAACAACATAAAATGCACAAACATATGCATTATGGGCATCCCAGAAGGAGAAGAGAAGGGAAAGGGAACAGAAGGAATGCTGAAGGAAATAATGGCTGAAAACTTCCCAACCCTATTGAGAGAGATGGATGTGCAGATCCAGGAAGCACAGTGCATACCAAACAGTATAAATCCTAACAGGCCAACTCCAAGACATATACTTGTCAAAGTATCCAATGCAAATAGACAAAGAGAAAATACTCAAGGCAGCAAGAGAAAAGAGAACTATCACATACAAGGGAAGCACAATGAGATTAAGTCCTGATTTCTCATCTGAAAACATGGAGGCAAGAAGACAGTGGTATGACATAGTCAAAGTACTAAAAGAATTCTCTATCCAGCAAAACTGGCATTCAAAAATGATGCAGAGTTCAAAACATTCACAGATAAACAGAAATTAAGAGAGTATGCCAATAAGAAACCTGCACTTCAAAAGATACTAAAGGAAGTTCTACAATTTGAAAGGAAAAAACAAGGGAGCGAGAGTTGGAGGAGAGTTTAAAATCAACTAAAAAGAAAAAAACAGAAACAAATCAACATATGACATACATTAACCCAAATAAAATATGGTTGAAGAAAGTCATTACGAACAATAACACTGAACGTTAATGGATTAAATTCACCACTCAAGAGACACAGATTGGCAGAATGGATAAGTAAATATGATCCATCTATATGCTGTCTACAAGAAACCCACCTTCAACCCAGGGATTCAAGGAGGCTGAAAGTGAATGGCTGGAAAACAATTTTACAAGCTAGCAACAGCCAAAAAGGGCAGGAGTAGCTATTCTAATATCAGACAAAATAGGCTTTAAATGCAAAAGTATTGTAAGAGACAAAGATGGACACTATATATTAGTAAATGATGTAATCTCTCAAGAAGAGAGAACAATCATAAACATTTATGCATCTAATCAGAGTGCCTCAAAATACATGAGGCAAACTCTGGAAAAACTAAGTTGAGAAATAAATGTGTCTACCATTATAGAGGGGGACTTTAATACACCATTATCATCATTAGACAGACCATCTGGACAGGAATCAATAAAGTAACATAGACGCTGAAAAATACATTAGAGGACCTGGACTTAATAGACATATACAGAAACCTATACCCAAATACATCAGGATTTACATTCTTCTCGAGTGCACATGGATCATACTCCAAGATAGATTACATGTTAGGCCACCGAACAACTCTCAATGAATTCAGAAAGACTGAGATTGTACAAAGTAATTTCTCTGACCACAATGGAATGAAATTGGAAATCACTCAGGGCCAGAGAATCAGATTAGGCACAAAGATGGAAGTTAAAAAGCACACTTTAAGACAAACAGTGGGTCAAGGAGGAAATCTCAAAAGAAATCAGTAACTACATTGAAAATAATGAAAATGACAATACAAAGTATCAAAACTTATGGGATGCAGTGAAAACTGCCCTGAAAGGAAAGTTCATAGCCATAAATACATATATTAAAAAAGGAGAAAGAGCTAAAATTGAAGACCTAACTGCACACTTGGAGGAATTGGAAAAACAACAACAAACTAAACCTAAAGGAAGTAGAAAGAAGGAAATAACAAAGATTAGAGCAGAACTAAATGAAACAGAGAATAAGAAAGCACTAGAAAAATAAACAAAACCAAAAGCTGGTTCTTCAAGAAGATCAATAAAATCGGCAAACCCTTAGGCAGATTAACAAAGAAAAAGATAGAACAGATGCAAATACACAAAATAATGAATGAGCAAGGGGATATCACTACTGACCCCATAGAAATAAAGAGTATCATAAGAGGATACTTTGAAAAATTATATGCCAACAAGAATGATAATTTAGAGGAAAAGAACAAGTTTCTAGAAACTCACAAACACCCTACATTGATGAAAGAAGAAATTGATGAACAAGTAAATTACAAGTAAAGAGATAGACGCAGTCCAATTACAAGTAAAGAGATAGACGCAGTCATCAAAAACCTCCCAACTAAGAAGAACCCAGGACCAGATGGCTTCACAGCTGAATTCTACCAAACATTCTGGAAAGAGCTAAAACCAATTCTGCTTAAGCTCTTCCAAAAAATAGAATTAGAAGGAATATTGCCTAACTCATTCTACGTTGCCAACAGTATCCTAATACCAAAACCAAAGATACCACAAGAAAGGAAAATTACAGACCAATTTCTCTAAAGAACCTAGATGCTAAAATCCTCAACAAAATACTTGCTAATCACATTCAACAACATATCCAAAGGATTATACACCATGACCAAGTGGGTTTCATCCCGGGTATGCAAGGATGGTACAATTAAGAAAATCAATCAATGTAATACACCACATAAACCGATTGAATGAAAAAAATCACATGATCATCTCTATAGATGCAGAAAAAGCAATTGACAAAATAAAGCACTCTTTCATGATAAAAGCACTGCAAAAGATAGGAATAGAAGGAAACTTTCTGAATATGATAAAAGGTATATATGAAAAACCCAAAGCTAACATCATCTTCAATGGTGAAATCCTAAAACCCTTCCCTCTGAGATCGGGAACAAGACAAGGATGCCCACTATCACCACTCCTATTTAACATTGTCTTAAAAGTACTTGCTCAAGCACTGAGGCAAGAAAAAGATATAAAAGGCATCCAAATTGGAAAAAAGTAAAAATTTCATTATTTGTAGACGACATGATCCTATACCTAGAAAGCCCTGAGAAATCTACAACAAAGCTTCTAGAACTTATAAAGGAGTTCAGTAATGTCACAGGCTACAAGATCAATGCTCAAAAATCAGTAGCATTTCTGTACACCAATAATGAGCAAACTGAGGAGGAAATCAAGAAAAAAATACCATTTACAATAGTAACTAAAAGAATCAAATACCGAGGAATAAATTTAACTAAAGATGTAAAGGACTTATATACAGGAAACTACACAACACTGTTAAAGGAAATCAAAGAAGACTTAAATAAATGGAAAAATATTCCCAGTTCATGGATAGGAAGACTAAACATCATCAAGATGTCTATCCTACCCAAACTAATCTACAGATTTAATGCAATCCCAATAAAAATCAAAACGGTATTTTAAGGAACTGGAAAAACTAACCACAAAATATACTTGGAAAGGTAAGAGGCCCTGAATTGCCAAAGACTTATTGAAAAAGAAAAATGAAATTGGAGGCATCACATTGCCTGACTTTAAATCATACTACAAAGCTACAGTTCTCAAAACTGCATGGTATTGGCCCAAGGATAGACATACTGACCAATGGAACCAGATTGAGAGTTCTGATATAGATCCTTGCATATACAGTCATCTGATATTCGACAAGGCCACCAAGCCCACTCAGTTGGGAGAGAATGGCCTCTTTAACAAGTGGTGCTTGGAGAAATGGATATCCATATCCAAAAGAATGAGAGAGGAATACCATCTCACAGCTTATACAAAAATCAACTAAAGATGGATCAAAGATCTAAATATAAGAGACAAAACCATAAAGACCTTGGAAGATAATGTAGGAAAGCATCTACAGGGCCTTGTAATAGGAAATGGTTTCATGAACTTTACACCCAAAGCATGAGCAGGAAGAGAAATAATAGATAAATGGGATCTCCTCAAAATTAAAAACTTCTGCACCTCAAAGGATGTTATTAAGAAAATAAAAAGGCAGCCTACCCAATGGGAGAAAATATTTGGCAAACATATATCTGATAAGAGCCTAATATCCTGCATATATAAAGAAATCCTACACCTCGAAAATAAAAAGACAAACAACCCATTTAAAAAATGGGCAAGTGACCTGAAAAGAAATTTCTCCAAGGAAGAAATACAAATGGCTAAAAAGCACATGAAAAAATGCTGAACATCACTAGCTATTAGGGAAATGCAAATCAAAACTACAATGAGATACCATCTTACACCCATCAGAATGGCAGCTATTAAAAAAACAGTAGAGTATAAGTGTTGGAGAGGATGTGGAGGAATAGGAGCCCTCATCCACTGCTGGTGGGATTTGGAATGGTCCAGCCACTGTGGAGGACAATTTGGCAGTTCCTCAGAACACTAACAATAGATCTTCTGTATGATCCAACAATTCCACTGCTGGGTATAAATCTAGAAGAATTGAAAGCAAAGACACAAAGAGATATATGCACACCAATGTTCATAGTGGCATTATTCACAATTGCCAAAAGCTGGAATCAGCCCCGGTGCCCTTCAACAGATGAATGGATAAACTAAATGTGGTACATACATACAATGAAATATTACTCAGCTCTAAGAAGCAATGAAGTGCTAACACACGGAATAACATGGGTGAATCTTGAAGACCTTATGTTGAGTGAAGCAAGCCAGGCATTGAAGGATGAACAGTATATGACCTCACTGATTTGAATTGAGGAAACTGAGCAATCTCTGAGAACCATTGTCTGAAAGATAGGTTAACAAATGAGAGAAAAAGAAGATAGGTTGTGAGCCATCATCCATATGGACATAATCTACGGTAAAGTGATAGAGTATAGTTGCATATTGAAGGATAGGACATGTGGGTAGTGATATTATTGGGTTTGGTAGTACAGGGTTGACAGGTGGGTAGATTAGGAAGGGCAGGTTAGAATACCCAGGATACTGGGGGTAGACATGGGAGGGGAACTAGGTGAACATGGGATTTGTGGGTATGATGTTGAAAGTGCAGGAGTGGGAGCTGGTGCCTGCTCACACCTGAGACTTCCACACCAACGTCTTTGAAGTGCTGCCCTGGCTCAAGGAGCAGCTGAAAGACAAGGATCTGGGTTTTCTATAAGGGGAATGAGATCTAATTAAAGCAACTCTAACAATAAAAAAAAAAAAGTAAATAATTTGTGCTTCAAAGGACTTTGTCAAGAAGGTGAAAAGGCAGGCCACTCATTGGGAGAAAATATTTGGAAACCACATCTCTGATAAGGATTGGATTTCCATGCTATATAAAGAGAGCATACAAATCAACAATCAAGATCAAGAAATCCAATTAACAATGGGCAAAAGACTTAAATAGATATTTCTCAAAGAGGAAATACAAATGACCAAAAGGCACATGAAAAAATGTTCAATATCACTAGCTACTAGGAAAATGAAAATCAAAGTTACAATGGGATATCATCTCACACTTCTGAATGGCCATTATTTAAAAAAACAGAAAACAGTAAGTTCTGGAGAGGATGTAGAGAAATAGGAACCCTCTTTTACTGTTGGTGGGAATGTAAAATGGTACAGCCTTTGTAGAAGACACTTTGGAGGTTCCTCAGGAAGTTATATATAGAACTGCCATATGATCCCATAATCCCTCTACTAGGAATATATCCGGAAGAACCGAAAACAGTGACACAAACAGGCATTTGCACACTAGTATTCATAGTGACATTACTCACAATTGCCAAAAGACAGAAACAACCCAAGTGTCCATCAACTGATAAATGGGTTAAAAAAATGCAGTATTAAATGAATATGATGGAATACTATGTTGCTGTGAGAAGAAATGAAAGTGGGACACCTATGACAACATGGATGAAACTTGGAGATATTACACTGAGTGAAATAAAGCAGACACAAAAGACAAATATTGTATGGTCTCAGTAATATGAACTAAATACAAGTTACTAGGAGACAGGATGATGGCTGGGAAGGGGTGCTGATGCTTAATGTATATAGAATTTTAAATCAGCTTGACTGTAAAAGTATGGAAATGGATAGGGTTGATAGTAACATATAGTCAGTATAACTAAGACAACTGGTTTATAAATGGGATTGTGGCTGAAAGGGGTAGTCTAGGGATGTAAATGTCAATTGAAAGAAAGATAGAGAATAATCTAGGGACTGAATAACATAGTGAACCCAGAGGTAGATGAGGATTGTGGTTAATAGTACAAACACAAGAATGTTCTTCTATGAATTAGAACAAAG
>JAQZBX010061145.1:0-17159 GCA_029593785.1 Cabassous unicinctus
CTGCACCCCAGGACCCCAGCACTCTGCCCCCCCAGGACCCCAGTACTCTGCACCCCAGGACCCCAGCTGGCACCCTGCACCCCAGGATCCCGGCACCCTGTGCGGCAGTGGGGGCTGGGGTCTGCATGGGCAGTGGCAAGCGGCCTCCATAACCCTGGCCCTCAGGCCACATGCTTTCTGGACGTTTGGAGCCACCACTGGTGGGCAGGACTGGACCCAGGTCCCCTGACCGTCCCGGGGTGGGAAGACCCCACGCCTGCCCTGCGCCGGACCCTCGGCTGTGCGAACCAGGTAACCTTGCGTCTCCTACCAGGCTGTGAAGCAGGAGGGCCGAGGGCAGAGGGGTCTCGTCCTGCCCCCAGCCTGGGCTGGGCAGGGCCAGAGATGACGCCAGGACAGGCGTGAGGCGGCCAGGACCAGCAGGCAGCCAGGCCCTCGGGAGGGAAAGCGTAGGGCTTTCCGTGTCTGCAGGAGCCTGGAACAGAAGGGCAGGACGCGCGGCGAGGGGGGCGCCACTGGGCACGCCCTGTCCAGCCTCTGCAACCCTGGCCCGCACTGTCCTTGCTCCATCCTTACCCACACGCTGACCCCACGTGGACGGCCAGGGGCCCCGTGCTCTCTGGGAGCGGATTCCTGGCTGTGCCACTCTCTGCAGTTCTGCCCAGACACGCTCTGCACCGGCCGCACGCTTACTGGGCGGCCCCCAGGTCAGGCCAGGCCTGCTTGTGTGTCCGAGCTGCAGCACCAGGAAGTGCCCCGTGCACCAGGCCTGCGCCAGCCCAGGAGCGCCCAGCACCCCAGGAGCTGGCCCAATGTCACGGGCGGGGCGGGCAGTGGCAGAGGGAGGGTCCCCTGGCTCTCCCGGGCTCTGCGGGCACCCCAGAGCCTCACCCTCCCCTGCTGGAGCTGAGCTTGCCCGGAGGAGAGGTGTACTGCCTTAGCTCGAGGCTGGTGGCTCATAAATATGCATGAGGACTGGTGGGCATTTAACCGTGCCTTTCAATTCTCCTCGCGCCGCTGCCCCTCGCCGGCAGTGCCCTCTGTGCGTCAGGCACAGTGGCAGCGGCCTCCCTGCCCCCTGCCTCCTGCTTGGGACCTTCTGGGGGCGGCTGGGCTCCAGGGCCTCTGCCTCCCTGACACGGGACCCCCAGCCCTCGCCGTGTCCTTTTCCCCGGCCCTGGCAGGACGAGGCAGGGCGCCCGGGCCCATCCTCTGGGCTGTCTAAGGAGCATTGGCCCAAGGACCTTCAAGGGTACCAGCCACACTCATTTCACTGGTGGGAAACTGAGGCCTGGAGAGGGAAGACGACCTGCTCGCAGTCCCCAGCAGGCAAGTGGCAGAGCCCAAGCTCAGAGCTGGTCCGCGGCCACGGCCCCCGGCACAGCACGACAGAAACGCAGGCGCTGCTGGCAGCGGGTGCTCGGTTTCCCTGGAGCGTCTGCGCTTATGGGAAATCGGACAGAAGGAAAACCATGGAGAGGCCACAAAGAGAGCGCCTCAGGCCCCTCCTGAGAGACGCGGGGCCACTGGCACGGCGCTGGGGCCTGGGGAGGCAGTGGTGGGGCCCAATGTGCCCTCTAGCAGGGCGCACAGCCCCTGAGAGGGTTCCTGACTCAGCCCAGGATGGAGCTGGCCTGGACAGCAGCTCTGCTCCCTGCGCTTTGTGACCTCAGGCAAGTCACTGCCCTCTCTGTGCTTCCAACCCCCCGTGCCTCCCAGGGCTGCTGGCCCCGCGCCCGCTCGTGCTGTCCTCCTGCCGTGAGGCCCGTGACTCGGCAGCCACCGTCCTCCAGCTCGGGAAGCCCGTCCTCCCGGCCCTTCAGTGCGAGGCTCACTTTGCCCTCTCCAGACCCCACGCCCCTCCTGCTTTCCCCTCTGTGGACCCCTCCAGGGCAGCGCAGCCAGGCTCTGCCGCCCTGTCGCCCCGGCCTGGCTCGGCGTGCGGGAAGCTGGGCAGAGGAACAGACGGACACCTGAGTGGCTGCCGGCCTCCGATCTGAGGCCCCCCTGCGAACTCTCTCAGGCAGCGCCAGCCCCCCCGCCTCGGCAAGTAGAGAGCTTTGTTTAGTGCGTAACTGCACCGTCGCGTCAAGCGAGGAGCCAGGCTTCTCCTTTTTAGATTCCTGTCAGTGTCTGCACGGTTTTCTCAGCTGTGAGTCAAACAAGGCCGCAAATTCCTGGAAGATTGTGGCCATTTTCCCCCCTTCTTCCCAAAGCTGTCATCTCACGGCAGATTTCAGCAGACTGGACAGCTCCCCCCATCTGCGCCTTTGGCGCCACCAGCCCCCTGGCGCGTTCCTCCACGCGGCCTGGAACACCCCCAGCCTGCGGCACCAGCCCCCTGCCCGCCCGCAGTGGGGGGCCAGGGACATGGGGGGACGCACAGCGCCAAGGCCTGCTCCCCGCCTGCCCTTCTCTCCTCAGCGTGAAGGCGGGCGTGCCGGTGGCCGGGGCGCCCGCTGAGGCCCTCCCGCGCCGGCGGCTAGAAGCTGGGACCCCCTCAGTGCGGTCCCCGGGCTGGTCTCCTGAGCGGGTGGGCCGCCCTGGTTTGGGCTGGCGGTGACCGGGCCTTCTCTGTAGGGTCCTGGTTTGGGGCACCCTGACTGCGCTGACCTGGGGCACCCCTGAGGCCGACCCAGCTCGCCGTGGCCCCTTGGAGCCCACCCCCCGACTGCCCGCATCTGGAGGGCATGTCTTAGGGCCGCGCACCGAAGCCTCCCTCTGCCTCCCACAGCACGTGGCAGCCACGGCCCCCAGAAACCACCTGCCACTCATGGGGAGGGGCCGAGGGCACAGGGCCCCAGTCTGCAAGGGTAGGCCAGCCTCGTGCCCCCGGGGCCTGCGTAGGTGCCAGCCAGGCGGGAGGGCGGGTGGGCGAGGGCGCAAGCCAGATGGCAGCAGGAGCCTCGGGCCAGGGCCGGTGGCCGGTGGGTCGAGCAGCGCCGGGGCAGGCAGGCTCTGGGTCTTGGTCACATTTCCAGGGCGGGAGGGACAGCAGGGGCCGTGACAGGAATGGCCTCAGGGACGTGTGGGCCTCTGCTGTGGAGAAGGCAGCGCAGCACCCCCGGCTTGCGTCCGGGCTCCGGCAGACGCCCCGAGACGCTCTGAGGGCGCTTCCTTGCTGAGCCGCGGGTTCTCGTGCACCTGGGGGCCTCCCCAGGCCCCACATCTCAGTCCCGCTTCTCTTTCTTGAAGCGAGGGGCCCTCTGGGAAGGGGAAGGCGCCGCTGCCACAGCATCCTCAGAGTCGCTCTGCCGCGGGCTGCGCTCGAGGGCTCAGGACGCCGTCGCTGCCTGATCCCTCGGGGCTGACCGGTGGGGAGATCCCCGCGCCCAGGCGTGGGGCCCGCGGGCCGAGGAGCTGGGAGTCCGCGCCTCTGGCTGGCTTGGAGCGAGCTGGCGCCGTGGCCGGGCCGTCACTGCAGCCTGCAGGCCCCACCCTCGCAGGGCCCAGCAGCCTGCTTCCGCCGCCTCAGCCCCTGGATGCCCCACTGGCTGCTTACAGG
Source organism: Cabassous unicinctus (assembly GCA_029593785.1). NCBI lineage: Eukaryota > Metazoa > Chordata > Mammalia > Cingulata > Chlamyphoridae > Cabassous > Cabassous unicinctus. The sequence goes on from JAQZBX010061145.1 coordinate 3,506, forward strand.
CGTCACGTGAGGTGTGGAAGGCACTCAGGCTGGCAGCGGCGCGTCTCCCTGCCGGGGCCCTGTACCTGCCCTCACCCTGCTGCGGGCTCCATGCCGACCGACGCCCCAGGCCTCCACGTGCAGGGGAGGGAGATGCCGCCCCTGACTGCAAGGGGCTCCCCGGCTCCCAGGAGAGGGACTGAAGGCTCGAAGCGCCAGCCGTGTGTGGGAAGCGGCCTGAGGGCGCCAGGAGGCTCGCACTGGTGGCCGGGTCGGTGCTGGCTGAGCTGGGAGTCACGGCCGGGGAGCACCTGGCATCGGCCGCGCCGTCAGCCGGGCAACGCGCACGGTCGGGAGAGAGGCGTGATCTCAGCGGAGGGCAGCGCGTGGGGTGCAGAAGCCTGGCCGGCGTGCCGAGTGCCTGGGGAGGCCACGTGGGGTGGACGGGGGCCAGAGCCAGGGCCCCCCGAGGGGCGTGCAGCGCCTGGCCAAGCCACGCGGGGCCCCAGTGCTGAGGCGGCAGAAGCTGGGGGGTGGAAGGGGTCAGCGCCTCCGCTGGGAGGCCCTGCGTGCACGTGTGGCTGGTCTCCAGAGAGCTCTGCTTCTGGGCAGCAGGGCCGGGGGTCCTTCAGCTCCTGGAGGTGGTCGCTGTCTGCGCAGGACTCTTCCCTTCACAAAGTACTTCCACAGACGGCGTTTTGTTCAGTCCTCACTGTGGTTTTAAGAAGCAGGTTATCCACGTTTTCCAGGTGAGGGAGTTCGAGGTCCAAGTAGCTAAATGTGATTTGCTCAAGGCCATGGTCACCTCAGCCGCAGCGGGGGGCTCGGTCTGGCCATGTCACGTGGCCAGCGGACGGTCAGCGGCGGGCTCGGTCTGGCCGTGTCACGTGGTCAGCGGTCAGCGGCAGGCTCGGTCTGGCCGTGTCACGTGGCCAGCGGACGGTCAGCGGCAGGCTCGTTCTGGCCGTGTCATGTGGCCAGCGGACAGTCAGCGACGGGCTCGGTCTGGCCGTGTCATGTGGCCAGCGGACGGTCAGCGGCGGGCTCGCCCGGCCGGCAGGTGGTGGTGGGCTTGTCTGAGCCCTGGCCTGTGGGCGCCCCCTCTGGGGCACGTTCCCGGCCCTGAGCTGCCCGTCCCCCTCAAGGTGAGGGGGTGCAGGATGGCCATGCCAACGCTGTGCCGGCCTTGCTCCCGGGCTCTCCGGGGAAACCCGGGACGTGGGGAGGCGCGGATGGGGGCGAGGTGAGGTCAGGCTTTGTTCCCAGCTTGGTCCCTGGCTGTCCTCAGGCTGCTCCCCGCGCTCAGCCCTGGGCAAGTTTAGAGGTCGGGGGACGGCGACACAGCAGCCCCACCACCAGAGGGCCGCGCCCTGGGGAGTGCCGCAGCCGCCTCCTCACCTTGAGGGCCCTGAGTGCCGCCCTTACTGCCCCTCGGGCCCAGGCCGCCCACGGTCTTGCTCACTCGCTCTCATCAGGCCCTGCTAACGTGGTGGCGTTCGTGTAACAAAACCTGCCGTTGCCGCCGTTCTCACGTGCGTGACTCAGTGGCGTTAATGCCTTTCGCGGTGCCATGCTCCGTTACCACCATCCATTCCCAAAACTTTTCCATCCCCCAGACGCCCTGGCTCCTGCTGCCCGGCTCCTGGGAGCCCCTTGTACGGCTTCTGCCTCGTCTAGATTCCTCGTGTGAGTGGGTCATACGGCGTCCGTCCCTTTGTGCCTGGCGTGTTTCGCTCAGCAGTGTCCTTAGGGTGCCTCCACGTTGCACTGTGGAGCGGTGTGTCACCGCCCTTGTGGCTAATAACCTGCCACTGTGTGTCCACGCCACATCATGTGGCGCCCTCTCTGTGGACGGACCCCGGGGCCGCTGCTATGGCTGCAGCGGACACTGCAGCGCACATGCTCTCGGCCTCGCACCGGCTCGCTCGGGTGAAGCGCAGTGCTGCTCTCGCCGCTCCCCCGTGGCTCTCCAGGCCCCTCGTTGCTCCCCAGCCCCAGGTGCTAAGGAACGTCCTGGTTCTGCCATCTTGCTGTGGTTGGCTGCGCCCTGCTGGCTCTCCTTCTGATCCCTGACCTCCTGCATGCTGACGTGCTTCTCCACCCTCAGACCCCCTCGAGAGAGAGAAGCATCGTCTTAGAACGACGGTTCCCAAGCCTGGGGGTCGGCGCACGCGCCGCTGGGCGCTACATCACCAGCACATGCTGTCCCAGGGACCACAGCGCCAGGCTGGGCCTCCACTGCGAAGCCTGCAGGAAGCAGACCCATCTTGCTTTGTTCCTGCCCATGGGGCAGGTGCTGCCATCCCTGCTTCACAGGAGGGGAAACCGAGGCTGCCTTGTGCCCCTCCTTACCTCTGACCCTTCCTTTCCTTGGCTCTGGGCACTGTGGACTGGGCCTCGCTGTGGCCATTGGCGCCATCCCCGTCCCCCCAAGATTTGAAACTGCCGAGGGGTCTGGGAGGGGGCCGCAGCATGGGCGGCCGGGGCGAGGAAAGCACGTCAGCCATGCCCACGCAGCAGCCACGCTCATTCATGTCAGCCACGCCCACATAGCACAGCCAGCCACGTCACAGCCACGCCCACGCAATAGCCACACCCACAACAGTCACGCTCGCGCACGTAGCGGCCACGCCCACGCAGCAGCCACGCTCATGTAGCACAGCCACAGTCACGTCACAGCCATGGCCACGCAGCAGCCACGCTCGCTCGCATGCGTGCTGCCTCGGCGGCAGACCGAGCAGGCGTGGCTGTGGCCTCATGGCCCGCGAAGCCCAGTGCGCTGGCCGGGCCGCCCTCCTGGACCTGCCTCCTTCCTCTGGGGCCCCCTCCCCTTCCCACCACAGAGGCCCCGGAGAACCTGCTGCTGGTGCATCCTGCGCGAGTATGGGCGGATGGGCGTCACGTGCAGCGTTCTCCTCCCCAGGCTGTTACACCTGGGTGGAATGAGGATCCCTCTCAGCCCCCAGGGCCTCGCCCCGTCCCGCAGGGTTTCCCAGCTCCTCAGAAGCCCCCGCAGGGCCGGGGGCCCTATCTGCCTCCCCTGGCACCCCCTGCCTGGGCCTGGCCTTTCCCACCTGGCCTTGGGGATGGGTCTCTCCTCCTAAGCTCTTTACGACTCAGCCCCTCAGGGAAGTGGGGCTGAGTGAGCGCGTCTGCAGGCCAGTGCTCTGGCCAAAGCTGGCGTCCTGCCTCCACTCGCCCCGACGCCCAGGCCCTGCTGTGCACTGCCCATAGACCCCGGCCTGGGGAGCCTGGGCTCTCGGAGTGCCTTGTGGGCGGCAGGACCCCGAGTGCACCCCGGCCACGTGCCCTGGCGTGGGTCCCGGAGGCAGCTTCTGCGGCTCCTCAGCTGGGGTGCGGCGTTGGCAGGACGGGCGAGGAGGCGGCGGGGTCCGTGACAGAGCCATGGTGCCTCTGCCTGCGTGTGCCAAGACTCAGCCCTGGCGTGTAGGGGTCAGGTGGCAGCAGAGTGCTGACAGCGCGGCGGGGGAGGAGGCAGCGGCACAGGAGGGCTCCGGCACCCCCGGCCGTGCCTCCCCGGCCCTCACCTTCACAGACGTGCAGCGTGAGTGGACATTTGCAACGGGAGAGGGTTTCCCTGGTCGGTCTCAGAGAGACATGCTGTGGGGTTGAGTCACGCCCCCAGAGCTGCCCCCACACGCTGGCCCAGGGTGCCCGGGCCCAGCTCCCCGCACACCTGCAGGCACCGCGGAGCTTACAGCCTCAATGTCAAGCGTGGACAGGGTCCAGCGGGCCGAGTGTTCAGATGCACCTTTGCTCCGCTAAGATGCCCGCACGACTTGCGTCCAGGCACATCAGCGTCCTTTTTGTGGCCACCACGTGGGGTCCTCGGGGGCTCCAGGGCGATGGCCTGGCCTGCTGCCCTGTGGCCGTGGGTCCTGGGCCGACCCTGCCCTTGGCGAGCATAAGGTTCTCAAAAGCGGTGCTCTGCGTCTCCCTCCTGTCTCTGCTTCCTGTGGAAATCCAAGGACCTAATGCGTGGAAAGGTGCCTCAGCACAGTAATCTGAGGCCGGTGTGTTCTTAGGCTTTTTGGAGAGACTTGCGAGAACGTGCCTTGAAAGCTCCCTGAGGAGCCCACTTCCAGGGACCCAGGGCCTGCCTCCTGCGGCTCTCAGTGGGGCCACCGGACGCTCCGGAACCAGCCCAGCCTTGGCAGTGGTCCGAGCCAGCGGGTTCTGAGGCCGGCAGCGCTTCGCTGAGCGATTGCCAGACTAGAAACCGCGAGCAGCAGCCTCCCGGGGGCCACCAACTACCAAGTGAGTGGGGGGAGCGCAGCCTGGCCGGGCACGGGGCTTTCCCTCTCGGAGCCGCACTTCCTCACCAGAAAGCCAGTTGCTCAGCGGTTGCTGACCCCTCCGGCTTCCTTCCTAGAGCTCGCCAGGCAACGTCTGCGTGGGGAGGGATCTGCGCAGACGCGCCCACAGCCTCAGCCGCCGCCACGCTCACATCCAAAGCTCGTTGAAGCTTGGGTGTCAGATGAGGTCCTTGCTCTAAGATTTCTGTGTGTTTCCTAGATGAGGGCGATCAGGGTTAGCAGATTAAAAATGGAAGAGGAAGTGGCTGCTGACAGCCAGGAGAGCTCTCCCGGGGGCCGTGGGGACCCCGAGCAGCAGGAGCCTCCGCGACGCAAGGCGCTGCGGGAGGAGCACGGCTGCCGGCTGGCGGCCGGGCCCAGGCGTCGCCGACCCCCAAGTGGCTGCCCAAGTGGCCCTGACACAGAGCCGGGAGCCACGTGCCTTGTCCTTAACTGACTCGCCAGTGGCCTGTCTTGAGCCTGTGGTGCAGCCGGTCCTCGAGTGTCGGCGTGGCTCCTGGCGGCCGAGGGAAGCCATGGTCTGTGCGTTTGGGAAGTTGAGGGCAAAGCTGGCCTTGGGCTCCAGAGATCCAGGACCCTGTTCATGTCACTCTTTGAAGACCTTTAGGTTCAGTGATGATGTACACGCAGGGGGGTGTGCACGTCGGGAATCTTCTCCGATGGAGCTCGGGCAGCCACGCAGGGCAGAGCGTTCCAGCAGCCTCCGGTGCCCCCGGCCCCCCAGCGCTGCCTCCTCCCCCCCAGCCGCCCCGGCCCCTCAGCACGGGTGGCTTTTCCTGCAAATGCGGCGTGTGCTCCATGGGCCCAGCCCCTTTGGCTGAACATGGCGGCTCGTCTGCACCATGGGTGGGAATTGTTTCCAGCTGGGGCGACCGTGAGGCGAGGCCGGGAGCATTTTGGCGCCTGTCTTTTGGTGAGCATGTGCGCGTTTCTGAACGGACGGGTCATCGCATCTGTGCACACTCGCCTTTCACGGCTACTTAGCGATTTCCTCGGTGTGTGTGCCAGTTCTCTTTCTCACCGCCACAGGCGTCCCGGTCGCTCTACACCTTGGCCAGTTCTTGGTATTTTCCGTCCCTGCCATCTCAGCCTTTCTGGGGGGTGGGTCGGGGAGCTCGTTGTAGCTTTAATTAGCATTTCCCTGATGTTTAAGCACTTTTCCAAATGTTTATTAGGTCTCCAGATATCTTCTTTTGTGGAGTGTTTGTTCAACTTTTTTTTGTCCATTTTAAAGTTAAATTGCCTGACTTTCTCTTACTCTTATGAGCTCTTTAGATATTCTGGATGCGAGTTTTTGGTCAGATATATGTGTATCCGATATCTTGTCCCACTCTGCTGGTGCTTTTTCTTCAATTTGTTCATGAATAGAAGTTCTGAATATTTATACCATCCAGTTTACTCTTTGCTTTGCTTTTATCGTTAGCACTTTTTGAATCTTAACGGATCTCTTTCTACTCTAGGCTCACAAAGATGTTCTCTCCTGTTTCCCCTAAAGCTTTATGTCTCACCTTTCGTTTTCAGGTGGGTAACCCTCTGGAAGTGGCTTTTGTGTATGGCGTGAGGTCCGGATCAGCTCTTGAGAAGACACCCCCCCCCCAACTGCTCTGCCGTGTCTCGTTCGTCACTAATCTGCTGACCACTCACATGCCTGTCTCTGGACTCTGTCCATCGGTCAGTTTGTCTGTCTCTGCTCCAGCACCACACTGTCTTACTTACTGCACCTGGTCTTACTGTAGGCCCATGATGCGCCACGACACCTGGGAGCTTTGTTCTTCCTTCAAGATGGCCACGGCTGGGCTTGGCCCTGTGCTTTTTACGTGAATTTCAGGGCATCCAGCACACATCTCGCACCTGCCCGGGATGGCGTCAGGCCTCTTTCGCTCGCAGGCTCGCTCTGGTCGGCCTTGTTTTTCCCCGTGGCAGACTGGCTTCTTCCAGGCTGGGGGAGCAGGGGACGGGGCCATGGCCGCTAGCGGCTTCCAGGTCCCATCGTCCTAGCTGGGACCCTTGGAGGAGAGAAGGCTCCTCTTTCCCAGCATCTGGGAGAGTCTCAGGGAGAATCTGTGATTGGCCTGGCGCCGTCACGTCCCCCTTAGCCTGACCCTGTGGTCGGAGAGGAGGGCTCAGTGATTGGCCGGCCATGTGCACAGGCCTGGGGAGGGGTCCTCTCTGAAGGAGACGGTGGCTGCCAGGCAGAGCCTGACGCAGAGGGGCCTTTGGATTGGGTCTTGGCGGTTGAGCAGGGGCTCGTCAGTCAGGCGTGCCCGCAACACGAGGCCTGACAGAGGCTCCGGCGGGTGGAGGTGCGCCCTGCATCCACTCAGAACCCTGTGCGTAGCTGTCTATAGCAGCCTCATTCATAACTCCCCCAGATCGGGTGACAGCCATGGTGGCCTTCAGCAGCATGGATGCAAAGACCGTGGCACATCCACGCAGTGGAGCGTCACTCAGCAGGGGGAGTGCGCCATCAGGCGAGGAAAGGTCATCTGGGACCCTAACACATATTGCCCTGGGGAAGGAGCCAGTCTGAAAAGGCTACATGCAAAATCGTGTGACATCCTGGAAGAGGAAACACTGTCAAGACGGCACAGGGGCCCAGAGCCAGAGGGGCTTGAGCAGGCGCAGCACAGGGGGCTCTAGGGCAGTGGGGCCGCTCTGTGTGATTCTGTCACGGTGGACACATCTCACCGTGCGTTTGATAAGACCTGTTGAACTTCACAGCAAAAAGAGTGGGCTCTGATTGCTGCAGGTCTTTAAAAAGTCACGCAGGGGTTCGGAGCGCTCCCAGGCATGAATGCCGACGTGGCAGGAGGCCCTTCCTGCACTACAGACATCTGAAGCGCCCTCACTAGGGGGACTGCTGACCCAAATAACCGTGGAGACGGGCCAGGCTGTCGGCGCTGGCCTGCAGCTGACGAGGCGTTTCCACACAGAGCGCACGTGTGCTGGGCTGCGGCCGTCACGCAAGCCGTGTGGGCAGCGGGAGCCAGGCCCCCACTGCTGGGTGGGGTCATGGGCAAGCAGGGGGAGGGGCTGGGCTGGTCCACACGGAGACTCGGTGAGCCCGTGCTGAACCTAGCGTGGAAGCCCACGGCTGCAGTGGACATGCTGGAGGGTACATGGGCCGGCGTAGGTCGTGTGCACACGTATATTTTTTGCCCCAGCAGCAGGAGGCACGCCCGGCGCCCGGAAGGGGGCCTCTGCAAGGAACCAGGGCTCCCTGGAGGGGTGGCGAGCCCAGGACTGGGGCAGGGGCTGTATGAGACGAGCCAGGAGCATCTTCTTGTGCCAGAAAGTAGGGGCGAGCTGAATAGAGACAGAAACCGCCCGCACTCACGGGCTGCGTCCGTGGAGCTGGGGCCAGCGGGCGCGCTGGGGGCGTGACAAGGACTGCAAGCCGGGGGCAGGGGCCCGGACCCTCGGCATCCTTGCCAACAGCGTTTGTAGAGCGTGGCGCCTTTTACAGAGGCGTCCGTGGCAATTTGTTTGAAGTCGGTGTTTCAGAAGACTGAGGAGGGCACCTGCCCCGACCCGGGCGTGTCTAGGCGAGGGGGGCCTCGTGTGTTCCCCCAGAGAGTCCTCACAGCAGCTCTTGGAGGTTGCGATGGCGTCACCCCCTCATTGCTGAGGAGCCAAAAGCCGGGAGCGCTGAGGCCCCCTTCGGAGAGAGGCCCCACCTGGCCCGAGACCACCGGCCCTGCTGTGTCCAGCGTCGTCGGGCCCGGGGTGCAGGGGGAGCTCCTCAGTGGAGCCCACCCTGACCCCAGGCCCCTGTCTGACTCCCGCAGGGCGATTACGACCGGAGCCAGACCAAGGTGCTGCACCTGAGCGCAAACCCGGCCAGCGCCGCTCAGCAGCGGCTCCGCGAGGACCAGGCACAGCTGCGGCAGGAGTGCGAGCGGCTGCGGGAGCTCGTGCACACCCTGGAGAGAGGCGGCGCCGTCCCGGCCGGCCTCGAGGGCGCCGCAGGGCTGCCGTCTGCCAAGGAGGTGGCAGGTAGGTGCGGCCGGCCCCGTGGCCTGGCGTGGGCCTGGGAGCCGCCTGGCCCTCGTGGGCGGTGGCACGGCTGTGCGAAAAGGGCCATGACAGGGTCCCCTGGCCCCCCCGTGGGGCCGGCGCCGCAGGCAGCAGTGGGGAAACACGTGGCTAAAGTGTTTCCCGACTCTGAAAGCAAACGAGCGGCATTTATCAGTCTACATGTGCCCTGTGAAGCACGAGCAAATCCGACACCCCGTTGGCCGCGGTGCATTTCACAGAGCCGCAAGAGCCCAGCGTCTCTGGGATGAGCGAGGCCGCGAAGCCGCCGCCCTCTGTAATGCGCAGCCCGGAGGCCAGTGCTGCTGGCGCAGGCTCTCCAGGCCTCTAACGCCGAGGACAAGCTCGGGCAGGTGCCTGTCACCTACAGCATAGACAGGCGACCACCAGAGTCCCCCTCAGCCAGGGCCTCGGAGTTTCACCGCGGCAGCCCTGCCCTCGGCGCGTCCTGCCGGCAGCTGCAGAGATGGCTGCGCTGTCGGTGGAGCGGGGCAGCCACAGCGCACAGCGGTGGAGCCAGAGGCCCTGTGGTGCCTCCCTGGGCCTGCTATGGCGCCTTGCCTCGCCCTGGCGCGTCCAGGCTGCTGTTTCCTCCGTGTCCACGGCCTGCATTTCTGTCTGGCTCTCCATCCTGTGGGGCCTTCTGCTTCCTTTTCTCGCGTTTGTCGTCCACCCATGAGGGGGGCCGTGGCTGCGGCAGACCCCACGCGGGGGCAGGCTGCCCTCTGCCGGGACAGGGCTGCAGACCCCCTGAGGCCACGGCGGCGGGAAGGCCTCGCGCAGTGTCTGGTGCCCAGGAGTTCTCAGGAGTCAAGTCCAACACCGGCGGCAAGGCCACGGGCTCTGCGGTCGGCCAGGCCTGAGCTTGAGTCCCCAGCACTGTGCATCCTGGTGTCGTGTGCCTTCGGCTTCGGGGTCTTCTCTGTTAAGAGGCTGCGATTGCTCTGCTGGAGGCTGCGCGGTGAGCCTGGCACACGGCTGGCGCTCAGTAGCAGCTGCGCCCGTGCTGCTTTCACCATGCTCCACCTTTGCCGGGCCCGGGGCCATCGGCTCGAGTCCCCTCTCCCTCCTCCAGCAGGACCCTGGCCTCTGTGTCCTCTGTGGCGCTGGACCCAGCAGGACAGACTCAGGGGGCGGACTCGCCGTCCCTGGACTCAACTCAGCCTCTCACGGGGCTGCTTGCTTCTCCCCACGATCGCACGTCAGACTCGGGAGCAGAAAATGCATGCGCACGTGTCCACATGTGCCCATGTGCATGTTACACACGCACACGTTCACGCATGTTCACACTCAAGTTCACACGCACACGTGTCCACATGCGCTCCTGCACACATGTTCGCACATGTTCACGCATGGTCTTGCACACATGTTCGCACATCAAGCCCAGCCTCTCCCCTCTGAGGTTTTCAGAATCCACTTTTGAATCTGCGTTCAGGAGCTTGCACCGCCCCTTACTGAGTTCCACCTTGTTTTCCGTAGCTCAGGCCCTCTGGGCACCGCGAGAAGTGGACTAGCGGTGCCTCGCCCGCGGCCCCCTCGGCTCCGCGGTGGCTTCCTTCTTTACCGGGTGGGGTACAGCAGCTGCGGCCATTCCGGCCCCGCCTGGCCCTGGGTCCAGGCCTCTCATGTCTCTCGGCCTCTGAGCTCTTGGCCGTCGTCAGCATCTGCTGCTCGAGGCTGATGGGCAGCACCACGTGGCCCACGTCCCCAGGTCGGCTGGCAGCGGCCTGCCCGGTGCTGACCCATGGTTGTCTCCCTGCCCGGGGCCTGGCGTGCTGCAAGGCATAGCAGGCTCAGGAGCAGAGCGGCCGCCATGGGGGCCGCTGTGGCCTCGGGGCTGTCATGCAGGACCCTCAGCGAGCGGGTGGCAGGGCCCTCCCACCACCGCCCGGGACACCCCTGGTCCTCCCAGGCCTGAAGTTGGGGTTCTTGTTTCTGGCCAGTCCTTGTCCTGGTCTTGGCTCATCGCCTGCTATAAGCAAACTCCACGTCCTGTTCACATCGAAGAGCTGCAGAGCTCACCCCGGGCTTTTGAGTGGGCCCGGCTTTATGGGGAGCTCGGGCGAGGGGTCCCTTGTTGGTCTGCTCGTGTGCTCGTTTATTCATTGGTTCCGTGAGATTCTTTGAGCTCCTGTCAGCCCAGAGGGGCTCACGCCTGGCAAGAGTGACAGCCGAAGCTGCAGGGGCCGCGAGAGCAGAAGAGGGCACGGGGGTGCTTGTGTCAAGCTGGGGGTGGGGTTGAGAGGCTCCCACAGGGCCAGTGCTGATCGGGGAGGGTGGCGGGGCAGGGCAGGAACGGCTGTCGGGGACGGGGCGCCTGAACCCCGTGTCTCCTCTGCCCCCGAGCCCCTCCAGCGGTACAGGAGAGGGTTTTTAGAGGCCTGAGCCCACCGCCGTGCAGGGAGTACACCAGCAGAGCTTTTGGAAACTCACAGGTAGAAGGATGAGTTGTTAAATGACTTAGCAGATCTCGAAAACTGAACTCCAAGCTAGCGTGGGTAGTGCCAAGAGCCAATCTGATTTATGCCACAGAGCTCCCGAGAGACCCAGGAATTGTCAGCAGGTGACACCAGGAAAGGGGGACAAACTGGCCGAAATGAGGAGGGTTAAGGAGCGTTGGTTAGAGAGCAGTTGAGGCACAGAGCCCCAGGTTTTCTACCCAACTCTATGCAGTGGGCAGCTGCCTCTCCCCCAGCGAAAACTAAACAGCGAGACCAGAGAGCCAGCGGGTGATTCTGTTGGAGCAGCAGCTCTCCCAGAGTGACCCGGGCTGGCGGCGGCAGCCCTGAGGACGTGAGGAAGCCACACGCTCCCCTCGGCCCCTGAGTCAGTGCCCGTGGGTGAGGCACATTTAGGGCAGAGCTCTGCACGGTGCCCGCCAGGCCCCCGCCCCACGCCCTCCTCCGTTTGTCCCCCGGCTCGCGGGCGCCAGGCATCTGCCTCCAGGTGCAGCTGGAAGGCTCTTCTCTGGGAACCTGCAGCCCAGGAAATCGGACGTGAAGGCCCCGGCTAGGAGCTTCCGCGCCACCGCCCCTCAAGTGAGGCCTGCAGCCGACACACCTCTTCCCTCCCCTGGTTTTCTGCAGGAGCGGGATTGTCAGACATCTGGGGGGCAGCCAAACAGGGCCTCTAGCATGAGAGATAAACAGCAAAGTGAAGAGGTTGAGAAACACCTGGAAAGGGAGCAGAGCCAGAGAGAAGTCATGTCGTGGGTATCCTCAGAGACGAGAAGGAATATTTCAACCATGAAACAACAACGAGCGTCTTTAAAAAAAATTTCTCAGAGGAAAAAAGCTTGTGGACCCTGGAATTAAATGAGAAGCTAAGTAGAAGGTAAAACTGAGGAAGTTTATCTTGACGTAGAGCTGAAAGGTGATGAGTCAGAAAACAGGAGAAAAGGGGGCCAGGAAACGAGAAGCCAGGCCAGGCCCAGTGGCAAGACCCGGAGCTGCAGCAGAGCCGGGGCATGAGTCACCACGGCCGCTGCCCAGCACGAAGGAGGCGCCTTTCTGTGCTGTGCCAGGTGGTCCGTGGCCCTTACAAGCGGACGGAGGTAGACCCACCGATGTCTGGCATCACATGACTAGTATCATATGAAATATGGCATTAATATCAGACAAAATACGCTTTAAGTAAAAAAACGTTATAAGGGACAAAGAAGGTCATTATTTGCTGATGGAGGGACCTATGTAACAAGACATAATTACAGGGGGCGGATGTGGCTCGGGTGGCTGGGCGTCCGTTTCCCATATGGAGGGACCTGGGTTCGATCCCTGGGACCTCCCGGTAAAATAAAGAAAAATAGAGAAGGTGCATGGGCACGCCATCAGGCCCCATGAGCAGGTGAGCCCCTAGGCGCCACGAGCAGGTGAGCCGTCTAGCCCTGCCGAACCACGCAGCAAGATGATGACGTGACAGGAGAGAGACGCAGGGGAGAGCCAAAATGAGACGTGCTAAAAAAACAGGAACTGAGGTGGCGCAGTTGGCAGAATGCCTGTCTCACATCAGAGGTTCCCAGGAGCGAATCCCGGTGAAGACAGGAGGAGAAGGATGAGAGGAGATGGCAGGAAACAGACACAGAGAATAGCCCAATGAAAGGACACAAAAAACTCCAGCAAAAATGGGGAGGTGGGGTGTGGTTAAGATGGATTAAAAAAATAAATCTTTTGAAAAATAAAATAGACATAATTATAAATATATATATGCACTGTCTCTTCTAGAAAATACAGGAGGAGAGAACATTTCCTGACCCACTTCATGAAGATATAAAAAACCAGACGGGACCATTCAGTTAAAGAAAACTTCTGACCATAGATCCTGAATCCTCAGCAGCAGATTGGCAAAGCGAGTCCAGCAGCACGTAGGAGAATAGTACAGTGCCACCGAGGCGGGTTATCTTGGGAAAGCTGGGCTGGTTCAATACCGATAAAGTCCACAAATAATCCATCACAGTGGCAGCCTAAAGAAGAAATGCCACGTGGTCCTAGCAGTTGATGCGAAGAAAGCGTTGACGAAGTTGAACCTCCGTTTGTGATAAACGCTCGGCAAGCGAGCAGCAGAAGGGGCTCCCTCCGCAGGGCAGAGCTCGCTCTCCGCACCATTCTCAGGCCCCCGCCAGGAAAACAAGGACAAGGTGGACAGCAGCCTCCGTTAAGGTGGTCTCTGTTAGATGGCAGGAGGGCAAAGGAAGGACAGGACCCCCAGACCCACACGCAGTGGGAGGAGGAGGGCACAGGAAGCAGGCGAGCACGAAACCGCCACGCTCCTCACATATCAGCCGATGCTTGGGAGCCCACAAACAAGCGTACTCAGTAAGACAGATGCTGGGTGTACTGGAAATCACCAGGTGCTGTCGAAGGAAACGGTAAAACCTGAAGGAGTGGAGAAATACGCCATGTCCGTGCCCTGGAAGAATGGCAGAGCGGACGTATGACTTCTCCGCAGGTTGATCTGTATGTTTAATGAACTCAGAATCTCAGTAGGATTTCTGTAGACGTAGACAAGCTGATTCTGAACTTCCTATGGAAAGCCAAGGGACACAGAATAGCCAAAACAATTTGGGAAAAGCGGCATAAAGTTGGTCACACAGTTGATTGTGACCGTCATCGGGACGGTGGAGCCAGTGAAGGGGCGACAGGGTGAACCAGAGCCCTGGAGCAGCCGCATCATGCCGCCAGTTGTTTTTTTGACAATGGAGCAAAAGTAGTTTAATGGAGGAGGGATAGTGTTTTAACAAATAATATTGGAATACTGGGGAAAAACAAAATGTGAAAATATGGAGAGAAAAAAAACAAAAACAAGTA
>JAQZBX010061146.1:0-17154 GCA_029593785.1 Cabassous unicinctus
AAAAAAGTCCCATTTCCTACATTATTTTGGGGAGGAACGACTTCACAGCATCTAGAGATCTCTCTACATCTGAGAATGAGCATTTATGTGAACTAAGCACTGCTCCAAAACTGATATAAGGAATCTTACAAATATTCATAAAGTAATATGGTAGTTTAACTGAAGATGGGGCCAAGAAAACTATAAACAAAATACTGAATGGGTGTGGATATACATTTCTCACATATAATGGCAGAGAAATATGTCTACCACAGAATAAGTGAGAAAATCAAGATGTAAAACAATAAGTACAAAAAGCTATTAGATGTGATTGTGTATATTTATATATATATGCATATATACATAGAGTAAAGCAAATTTTATCTATGTTATATAATGTAATTACATGTGTGCGCACATTAACTATTTACATATGTATGTATGTAGACAGACAGAAAAAGATCTACAATGAATAAACTAGTAACGGTGAGTATCTCTGGCACTGGGGCCAGAAATGGAAATAGTGATCAAAGGGAACTTTGAAAATATCTACAGGGTTTTCTGTTCTAGAGAGAGAGCAAATGCATGTATTACTTTTAACTAAATTTTAAAAAGACAAAACAAACCAAAGACTAAAAATAAAATGAGACCTTGTACTGTTAAATATTATTATACTTAATACCACAATAATTAAACTACATGTGGAATTTAGAAGGAAGGTGTCATTTAAATTCAGGCGGTAAAAGATGGCTTAGTCAATATATAGCACTTTTTCTTTGCTGCTTCTTGGTAACAATAAATGTATCTCACCAGACTATCATGAGGATTAAGGTCAATGATATTAGACATGTTCAGAAAACACAGTAGGTACTTAATTCATTTTTTATTACTACTACTAGTCTTCTATTAAATGCAAGCTTCTTCAACTATGTGGGTCATTATCAGCAGTTTCCTTACTTTAAAAAGCAATTTCAATTCATTTGAATAAAAATAGATTCTCACAAGTTATAATGGGGTATTGTGTGTGTGTCTGTGTGTGCACACATGTGCTTATTGTACCTGTAACATTATTTAGGCAGAAATGCAATTTATGTTTTCTGCCTGTTTAGAATATACTTTTTGAACGAACTCTTATCCATGAAGAGAATTACTTGGCAGTTGAGTTTAAGTATCTGCTTAAGTGTAATATTATAAATATAATACATATATACCTAAAAGAGCAGTGGAAAAGGATTTTATTTAAATATAACAGTAATCCAAAATGAGAAAGGAAAACTCCAAAGAGTCTTTATGTGAGTTCTACTTATGAAGTGCTATTTTCTCTACCGCAGCATTTAGTTATAAATATAGCCGAAAGAAAATCAGCCTAAGAGAACACTGGACGATTTCAGCAGTCAAGAGAAACCTAAAGTTCCCAGTCACTGCAGGGCTGAAAAATGTTCTCCAATGTGTGAGCTGACAGTATGTTTCACAATTTCGGTAACACTGCTGAAGATATATATTCCTTTATAACTTAGGTTCTTGCTGAATGATCCATAAGGAAAGAGCCAAATGACTGAACATTTTTGCTGTGTTAAATTTAAAATTGGTTAAAAGCTACAAGAATAAAGAGTTTTATATTCCTCTGCCTAAAATGAGAACATTTTACCAATTAAGTTTCGTAAACAGGTGACTGTTATTTAGAGTGTTGAAACAAGTCTATCACGACAACAGAATAGAGAGCCAAAAGAGGATCCATGTAAATAAGGGATAAAAATGCCATTTCAGATAAATTAGGAAATGATGCATTATATAATAAATGGTGCTAAGACAAATGGCTATTGAAATGGAGGAAACCAAGTTAGATTCTTACTGTCCTATACCATACAAAAATAAATGCCATTTGGATTTTTTAAAATTTTAACATAAGGAAACCAAACTATAAAAGTGCTAGAAGAAACTACAAGAAGATATTTTTATAATCTTGGCTGAAAAACTTTCCTAAAGTAAATTCAAAGCCCATGCTACCAAAAAAATAAAGTACCAAAATATACCTCATAAAAATTAAAACTGCTATATATAGCATTATACATCATAAAGTTTACTTTAAAGTAAAGAAAGCAAGAAAATACATACACAATACATATAAAAACAAATGAATATATAGACAACAAAATGAATACCAATGACTAATAAAAAATATAAATCTCAATAAAACACTGGATAAAGAATACAAACAAGCAATTCATGGCAATATACAAATGGATATGTAAGCATTAAAAGATGATCAATCCCTCTAATAACCAAGGAAATGCAAATTAATACCGAAGATAGATAACAGAAGGGCAAAATTTAAGAAGACTGATAATATTAAATATTGGTTAGGGAAAATGTATACCACTGGCAATACCGTAAAGTTACTAAAGCCTTTTGGAATATATTTATTGTATACATTAAATTTTAAAAAGTGAAATTTAGCCTAAAAATAACTATTGCCTAAGAGTTACCTCCCGAACATCTCCTTATTAGTCACATGTGGCCTCTCTCCAAGCCAAACTCAGCAAATAAGTGCACTACCTTCCCCCTGGTGTGGGGCATGACTCCCAGGGATGAGCCTCCCTGGCACCAAAGAATTAATAATACCAAGCACCAACCACCGAGGCATTTGGAAAAAGACCTTGACCAAAAGGGGGAAACATTAAATACAGAAGAGTTTTTACAGCCAAGATATTTCAAAACGAGTAGGGAGGTCATTCTAGAGGTTACTCTTATGCATGTCTCTGGCAGATCTCACTAACTGCCACTGTTAACAAAATCTCAAACAGGGGTGCTCCTGAGGGCTCTAGAGCCATCCAGACATTATAGGCAAGGCACACAACCCCTTGAAATCAGCATGCTGTCTGTGGGCCTTACCTTGGGATATATGACAACCTATTTCCCCAATGTAACAGTGTTAAACTCATTTATAATTCCCTACACATGATTCTTTTACTCCTTTTATTTGAGTCTATAATTAGCACTATATCTATTAAAGATATGAACCAGAGACTTAAATTTTTGGTCTATTCACATGCCGGTTGAGCCCTGAATTTCAGAAGATCTGTGGAAAAAACCTACTCTCCAGTTAATCAGACGCAACCAGGACAATGAACAAAATGATAATGGACAACTCCCACCCCAAAAAACAGAGAGTATCCATAACTCCAAGCAAAACATTCCTTCCATCTGCCCTATAAAATCTAAACCGTCTCTCAATCTGAGGCAGAGCAAGCATCACCAAGCCCAAATCCTAGGCTGAGGAATAAACAAACCTAAGGAGGGAATGCAACCCTGGACAAAGTAAACTTATTAATATTGTAGTACCAAAACACCATGTAACATTGATACAAAGATAGTGATTACCAGAGGAAGGGGGTGGAACACACGGCATTTTTAGGGCATTGGAATTAAGAGTAAACCACAATGTAAACTATAGACCTTTGTTGGTAGCAATGCTTCACTATTTATTCATCACTTGTAACAAATGTACCACACAATTTCAAGATTTAATTAAACAGGATAAGATATGGGGGGAGGGGAGGGTTTATGGAAATCCTTTTACTTTCAACCTAACTATTCCGTAATCTAAAACCTCTTTGAAAATAAAGCCTATTATTTAAAAAAAATAGGCACACCCCAGGAAATTATACAAAAGGGGAATCATTAAACCATTACTTATAATAGCTAAATACTGGAGAAAACTTCAAAACAAAATGCCCATTCATAGAAAAATGGGTTATTAATTACGTACCCTCCATATTAAGGATTTTGCACTGCTGAGAGATAAGGGTTAACCTGTCAGCTTGTCTCCATGGAAGCAACTGCATCCCTCACTCCAGATGGCTCAGCCTGATCCCAGAGACAGGGTATCTCGCAGCCATGAATGTTTAGGTCGTACCAAAACAAAGCTAGACAGCTGGCCTGCACTGCCTTGAGACTGGGTCCCAGCCTGGCCACCCCAGGGAGGGTTGGTGCTTCCCCAGTCACACACCTTCAGGTCCACCAGCCCGAGGGCCAGGGCTTTTCCAAGAATCTCATGCCTGGTACTCCAAAGATCCGTGTTGCTCCAGAGTGTGGTAGGCAATGGGAACGGGGAAAGGAACAATCTGATACTGCCCCTCCCTGCGAATATCCCCAGGAAAAGCTGTTGCAGAAGGCCTGATATGTGTACTATTTGATTATGCATCCTTATTTGTTGGACAAAGGCCATTAAATAGAATAAGGATGACCTTATAAAGTCACAATGGAAGACTTCCAAAACACACTAAGTTAAAGAAAAAAAAAAGTAAAACTAAGTTCCAGAAAAATGCAGATATGATTACTTTCTGGTTTTTAAAAATTAAACTTGTATACATACATAGATATGTAAGTGTACAAAATGGATATTAGAAAAAAGCAGAGCAAATTATTGATGGTAACCTTTATGGAACGGTTTCCAAGTCGGCAGAAACTTTTGTTTTTCTTATTGTAATTTTGGAACACTTGCATTACTTAAGAGAATAAATTTAAGTGTACTCATGTAAAGAAAATATGATCATATGATCAAACACCTGTTACGAAAACAATTGGGTAGTGTAGCATTGTACAGAACATATATGGCAGACATAGGTTGGGAATATTGATGGTAAAGCTTAAGTGCAGTAATTCTTGCATCTACATATAAAGCATTCAATTTGATGAGCCAAGTAAAAGATTTAAATACGGTAGCTCAAGTGATACAGAACCAACACTATACTATAATAAAAATAGGGAACTCAGGCGAGTTGTAGTGAAAGACAGGGCAATTGAGCTAAATTTTTATCCATTACAACTGGCTGTTGCCTAGAAACCAGGAATAGACATACAGGCTAAGGGCTTAGTTTATCTTCAGAAGGGCAAAAAAATACAAATGGGATGAGATTAAATTTCAAATAGTAAAAATAACATAGAAATTGTTAATTTTTATGAGAATTTAAGTAAAATATGATGGCATAATATTTAATTACATTCAAAATTATCCAAAGCTTCCTTTCAAATAAACCAAGGTGTAGAGAAAGAGTTTATACAGTTCTTTTATTGTGATAGAGTTTAATCACAATAAAATCTTTGAATATTTTCTCTAAAAATAAGTTTTAATTGGGAAATTTCTGGATTTCTTTGCTCTGAATTCTACTTTTTTTTTTTAAATTCTAAACTGATGGCTATCTATTAAATGGGACAATACTCTTCAGGTCACTTACTCTTTATTTCCTGCTTTTCATAAATCCCAACCATTTGAAATCAATCACTATGACAATAAAACTGATGTACATTAATTTATTTTCTCCATTCCTCAGTTATAATTTTGCTAATGCTTGTTAATGTATGTCACCCATGATACAAAAACACAGCAGTATTCTATAAGCAAAAATCAAAAACAAAAACAAACAAAACCTTCAAGTTAGCACAGAAATGATGAATAACTGATGGACTATTGGTCCTGTTCTCTCCTTGAGTGGATCTATAGCCATACTCCCAGCCATTTTTAAGAGTGTGCAGCTGGCATGATTTATTTCTTATAAACCAAGGCTTTCATGGAGACATTCTCTAACTGCAACCCCTGTGCCCGCGTCACCACAACCCACAGGTGGTCTCTACACATCTGACACTGGTCTAAAAGCCATGGAAGCAAGACCAGGATCCCAGAACCATTGTTAGGCACTTTCAAAATACTACTTTGGTTTATAGGGTATGATTATGGTTATATGAGAAGTCAACTTCTGTAAACATTGACTTTTCATTTTCAAAATGAATTTATTCAGCATATAATTATTTAATATTTGCTATATGCAAAGAAACATAAAAATGAATCATTTTAGTTCTGCCTTCAAATAGATTACAATTTGATAGGAAAGATGAATTATGTGCATCAATAACCTTAAGTACAGGCTGTGCTGCATAAAATGAAACTTAATTTTGATACCCAGCTGAAAATTCCACATTTCTACTTATATGATGGCTACACTATACCTTCACTGACATCTTTAATCGATAATGGCCTAAAATTATCTTGCTTTCTATACTATTCAAAATAGTATAGAAAACGCTTTATTCACTTTCCAATGATTTCAAATGACATAAATTAAACGCACATTTATCTATCAATATACCACTGCCTGTGATATATTCATCAAATCAGATTTTCCCATAGTGTTATATTTTTTCCTTCTACTCATATGAATATGTTTAACTTCTTGCCTTTTCTTCACCATTCATGCTTCCCACATTCACCTGCACTTAAATTAGTATTCTAGTTCAGTCTCTGCTCATGATATACAATACCAATACAAAATAATCTTGAAATCTAACCTTCTTTCCACCTTCCACTCTATTGCAAAACAATGAAAATCACAAGGAAGATATGGGAGGAAATGGCATTGAACTTTTTTGCTCATAGAAACCCATATTATTTCTTTAGGACATAACATTTCAAGAATAATGGTACTTGCAAACTTAGTAGAGAAAAAGACTGTGGTTTATATCCTGAGGCCAGAGTTGGACTGTCCCCCAAGTCATATGATGGGAAAAGGGGTCACTGGGAAGTGCAAGTCCCACAGTACCTTGATTTCCCCTAGAAGAGGAAAAATGCATATCATTAACTGTTTTATTTCTTAATATGCTGAGATAATATACTGTATGAAAAAGCAGGGGACAAAAGCAACTGCTTTTAGAAAAGAACTGTAACCGAATAGACTTTTATCTGACATTGTCAACAAGTGAATACTTACATAAATAAAACTAAACTTAGTAAGTATAAGCAATTAGTAGATGTCTTATATTGTGTGCTTTAAAAAAAAAAAAAAAAAAAAAAAAACTATTATGACCAAAGTTTCTTTGGGTGAAAGCCTTTGGCAGACAATGGTGATTTCCTATCCTTTAGTGAAATGGAATTAGTCCAGCATGATGCTAATTTGGGAAAAAGGCCTCCATAGCCAAAAACATTGGAGTATTTTGGTAAGTAAAATTACACACATTAAGAATTCATTGAGTCTTTAACATGCTATTCATGCTGAGTCTGAAGGGAGTGGACAAGAGGTACAATATGTACAGCATTTCCCAAAGTTATTTGGCCAAGAAAACATGTTTTCAAGGAGAAGCTAGCAATAACTCTTGAAGCTCGTGATCTGTGAAAATCAGAATGCTGAATTAGTCCTACCTAATGCTTCTGTTCCTTCCACCAATCTTCTTCTTGGCTGACAATAACTGCTGTGGAAATTCTTTCTATTGCTATTATATTTCCACTCTTCTCCTGCTGGACCTTTGGAATAAATGTAAATCCCAACTCTGCAACTCTGCATATTTATTTCCGTGCAGGACATGTTGTATATTTTTCCATTTCTTTTAACTAGTTTGGCTTAGCAAAAGGAGATAATGTGCAACCAGGAAAGGCATGTGGAAGAGAAACCTTCTAGAAGGAAAAGATCTTTACTGAGAACATACAGGAAAAGGTAGCCTAACCATGCTCATAGGTTCAAGCAATCAGTAGAACCACATTTTTGAGAGCACTTAAGGAGGGCAAAAATGATACACACAAACATATTCACAAAAGGGACCTGAAATACAGAAAATAAAATTTCAAAACACTGGCTTGAAATAAATTACCTAGAAAATGCATTACTTTACAAATCAAATAGCTATAAAAAATCAAAATAAAATTTACTACAGGATTTTAGTTGAAAGCTTTTTAAATATAAAGTGATATGAATAAAACTTTTAATAAACCAGAAGTATGTTTCAAAAATGTTTCTGATAGTCTAGCTCACAATTTGGTTTTACTTGAAAGAACCTAATGATATCTAGGAGTAAAATAAAAAGGCCTCATCAAAAAAAAACAACAACAAACCCAAACAACTTTCTGCAGTCAAGCATAAGAACATAATTTATTGGGTTATTTTACAGACCCAATTACATGAATTATCATATGCTCCTAATACTCAAATAGTATATTGGGTAGGGGAGGGGGCTGCCATGAAAATTTAAATAATATAGAAGTGGCTGAAAGGAGATCTTTTCTTCACATGTAGTATATGTGAAGAACTGGCAAGTAATCTGCTTTCTGCCCAATGTAGGATTAAAGCGATGAAATGGAACAAATGTTCAGAGAAAGTTTATTTTCTGGTCTCTTTCTCAAATATTTATGGAAAACATAACTATAGAAAACAATGAACTTACTTCTCTTGAAGAAAAGTCTTTTGAAAGAATCTTTTCCTGACTTTTACTCTATTCTTTATAAAGCTCTCTGAGCTAAGTGTATACTTGCCTATTAAAAGTGTTTACATGCCAAATAATAAAAGGTATACTTAATTAATTTCATTAAAATTTAGTCCTATCAAGGTTTATTTAAATCTTTTATAATTCTAAAGTTATTTGATCACACTTTTAAAGAAAAAAGTCACTGATGATGAGGAACTACTGAATTTATTTAATAATCTATTTCCATTATTAAACAAATGTAATCCACTTAAAAATAATAACGGGTTCATTTCAGTGCCTGCACACAATGCTTCCCTTTGTCCCTTGTAAGTCTCTCAAATGTCTTATTTTAAAGGAATATATAGTACTCCCGGAAGACATTTTCCCATTTCTATTCTCTTCAACTCCTGGGAGCTCTTGTTCTGTGTGATAAGGCAATCTCCTTCGGGATCTGAGCTGTGTAGTTTCGCACTCCGAGTGACAAGGACTCGACTTGAATAACTGCTGTGCGCAGGTTGTAATTATGTCAGCTGGAGTGTTGAACAAGGGGACTGATTAATGTGAGCCCCGGCCCAGGCGCAGTCCCTATCAAAACCTCCGCGCAGGCCAGCAGTGGGGACGGGTTAAAGCAAAAAGACAAAACATGCTGTATCGTCCATGATAGATGAATTGCTCCAACAGTCTTCAGGCAGATGTTCCAGGACAGTATAATATACAATTACTCTGCCTTATCACCTTCCCAGGGACAATAAAGCTTCCTCCTTCTATAGCTCATGTGAGTGAAGGCAAAATTAGTTTTACTTTTACAACACTGACTCACTTATCATGTTGCCTTGATTGTGCTTTTACAGCTAAAGAAAACATATATTCTACTTTTAAACTTAAAAAAAAAACAAAAAACCTGAAAAATAAAACTGGAACCTTGTTTTGAGTGTCTTTTACATCAGAGCACAGAGTGTTTTTAAAAGATTGTTTTGTTAAAAATAGATTCACAGAAGGTAAATATGTAACTGTGCATATGTAGTTAAAAGCAAGTACATATATATATAAGATTTGGATTGTATAATCATTACATCATTTTTCAAGGACTGTACAGAAATCATTAATTGGAAGGAACATGTAATTAAAATATATAGAGGCCAATATTTTCCATCTATATCTCAGGCACAGAGCATGCAGCTTCTTTAGTCTAGAAGGACACATTCCAAATGACACACTCATTATAGCCTCTTCTACTGAGTCTATGGGGTCTATTTTTCCTTAAGAAAGCCATGTTAGCAGAGCAAAAGAAGGCTCCCTCAATGTTTTCATAGTAAACTGCAGGCAACACTAAAACTAACCTATTTCAGCAGCATTTTGGTATTACTACACCTCTATTTGTACTTACAGATATCATGCCAAAAATCTGTGACAAGAGGAATGGAATAGAACTATCTTAATTTGGAAAGAGAGATACACTCTTTATTTTTAAAGTTGAAAAACAAGCCAAAGCTAAAAAATTGAGATATAACCATAACAATCTGGTGGTAAAAATAATTTGTAATGAAACAAAGGAACAGAGATTCCGATAGAACCAAATGGCATCCATACAAAATGTGAGAGAATGTGAAAATAGCATACATCAACCTGTGGGGCAATATATATGACTTATTTCCACTTTTTAGTGGTTTAGTACAGCTGACACCAATACTCAGCAGTTCTAATACACTCTAAGTCATGGAAACAAATCATGTGTCCTACCTCACCCTGAGGAGTAATATACTTGCTTTCTCTTTTCCATATTAGATACACAGTAACTGCAGTGCCCTCCTAACCCTAATTATTACATTTCTTATGGTAGTGTACATTACAGAAGAGCTGCATATTGCTAGAAACATGGAAAACTAAAGAAGGTAGGCGGTCAATCTAAAACGTGTCAAATAGAAGCTTTAGCACATAAGAATACAAAGACAATATATAATTAAGCTCCTGATTAACAAGAGAGAGATATCATGTTTATAATTACCTAGGAGTTAAGTCAAACAACTAACAAAAGGTGGGTTAAAAACAAATCAAATGGGCTATAAATATATGAAGGAATCAGGTGTCATCACAATAAACAACTGGTCGGACATTCAGTTGGCTTATGATGTCACTAGGGTTTCCTGTTAGGTTTATTGGTCTTAGAAACATCAAGACATTAGCAAAAATTGTTTAGAACAAGTCATAGAAAAGATGTCACAACTTGAAAGACTACATTTAAAATGAGCATTTGTTAAATAAAAACACTGAACTATCTAACAGCAAGCAAACTTTGGAATTAATGAATGAAAAACAGTTAAAGCAATATAGTCTCTTATGGAAATTCTTCAAAGACAATGTTAGGGAATCTGTGTGCATGTGTGAGGAGGTGGTAGCGGTAGTAACATCATTATACAACCTCTATATTCTTGATTAAAAATTTGGGGAAAAAAAAAAAAGAAAATAAAATTTTGTGCTGCCCTGTGCCTCCCAAAATGTAGAAACAATTGTTATAGCAGCAGCAAAAAACAGACCTGGAGGTTCTGAAGTCAAAGTTCTAAGTCTCAGGGGGAAGGCAACTCTAGGAGCCTGGGCCTGCCTCTGACTCACCACCGTTTCCACTGATTCACTGAGGACTGCCCCAAAGGTGCCACTGTATCACAAAACTGCCATCTGATAAATATCTTAAATCATATGCTACAATGCTGTTTTCAATTTCACTATTTCCATTAGCTCTTCTGCCCTCACATTTAAGCATTTAAGTAAAATTTAAAATGCAATCAAGCAAACAAAAGAAAAAAACACCTGCATACAACTTGCATCAACCTGTCTGTCCTTACCATTCTCCCTCCTGTTTTGTTTTGTTTTGTTTTTAGCAGGTTCCAGGGATCAAATCACGGAACTTGTACATGGGAAGCAGGCACTCAATTACTTGAGCTACATCCGCTCCCCGAGACTTACTTTTAATTAAAGTTAATGACATCTGCGATTTTTTAGGTCAAAACCTATTTCCCAAATTTAAATGTCTACTACTCCCATCCCCCAAACCCCACCTCACCCTGCAAACAATTCAACCTAGGAAATTAACTACTATATATTAAAGCATAAACACTCAACTTTTATCTCCTTTTCTCTCAATAGGAAAATTTTTGTTTATGGCATTTCATGTATCTGTTAAAAGTTCTAATTTACCATAAAGAAACAAAATATATCAAGGAAGGAAATGACCTGAGCAAAGTTAAGCAACACAGACCTGGAACCCACACACTTGGAGATTTCCAAGCAGAGTAAAAGTTGATACAAGAAGACAAAATAAGGGATTAGGATTATTTAACAAGATTCAAGTTTAAGTAATTACGATTAAGGAAATAAAGTTTTAATGGGTAAAAAGAAACATTCAGACTAGGATGAAATTCTTTGCAGGGAAAGTATCAGGTTACAGATTATGTTACCCAGTAAGGGGTGCTGGTTTATTTCAATTGCAGCTCACTGTGGCTCTGTAGTAAGAAACAACATTACATAATTTTACTAAAAGGAAAAAAAAAATCACTAGAAGTTCTTGTTATAAACTAATGCTTCTCATTAATAGAAATAATACAGCAGAGTTGGCTAAGTGTTACATTCTTGTAATTAAGAAAATGATGTGAAACTTATAAATACATAATATTTTCCATATAGATATGCATACAAAAACGGCAAAATATACATAAAAATGCTACCATATAGAAAGTAACATCTTATTCCATGATGGGAGTTTTATGTAGTAGAAGATATGCTGATATATTAGTTCATATTTTCATTAAGTAGATATAATTGTAAAAACTATGTAAACTGACAGTAAATTTATTAAACGTTTTTAAGAAACATTTTTATGATCACTCCATATCTACTTTTACTTCTTCTGTCTCATTGTACTGCATCACCATTCCCTAAAGTTTCCAATTTTTTCTTTCTTGCTGTCTTTCACGGTTCTTAAAGTCCCAGAGCAGCAGTATTTCAAAATATAGTGAAACAAAGGATCTGAAAAAAAAACTAAGTAACATATTGGCATTCTGATTGAACTGATGATAATCGGTAAAAGTTTTACACACTTAGTAAAAGCAAACTTGCCAACAATCTGAATTTAAAAGGCTGACAGTAAATAATATATAGGCACGTCCAGGTGCTTTGCTCTGTGTTGTCAGAGCAGCTCCTGCAGACCCACATCCGGGTTCCAGGCAGCCTCGCACGTCAAGGACACACGTGTGTTCTACCAATTGTTGTCAGCCCTTTCCAGTGATGAGAGTGTTTTCCTAATAGGCTATGTTAGGTGAGCTTCTAATGCTAGCAGATATAGATAGCTACATGCGTAAACTGTTTTGTTGTGTGATAATAGCTCTAGTGTCTGAGGAATAACTTATTATGCAAGAGACTATTGCCCAAAAAGTATTTTCTATTTTTTTTCATCTCTAAGGCCTTTCTTTCTCCCACATTATATACAGATATATCTAACTACCACCCAAGGGATTGTCCATAGTAATTCCTTGTAGAAAGACCATCCCCAAAGATAGCTTTGGTCCTTTTATAATGACTGGATTTGGGATTCAACAACAGCAGGTTAACAAACATGTTTATGTGGATTCTACTTTAAGAGACAGCAGAGGGAATGGTCACTCACTTTGTGATCAAAATGGCTCTTCTAATTAAGCTGTGATCTCAATGCCTATTTCAGTTCTATCGACAAACAAAAGAACTTATTTGTACAGATAAACCAAAAGAAATCTCTTAGATTTTTTTTCCTTTCAAAGACAACTCAAACAATTCCTAATTTTTAATGCTATGGAATCTATTTGTTTTCTACAAGGTTTTTTTTACTTAAACAAGCTCTTTATATATTAAAGTTTAGCAAATTAACTAAAGGCGTAACATAAATGCCTGTGCTGTATCAGCACACAGGCTGCCAGGTTGAAGCAAAACTTTTTTAAAAGGCTATGTGCTTATGTGGTATAGGGCAAGGAAGAAAAATATGAAAAAAAAAACATGCTATTTATGAAAATATCAGTAGACATAAACATTATAGAAAATACAAAAATCAAATAAAAAACCACAATTAGAAATTATTGAATTAAAAAAATGACTAATGGGCAGTCTCATATTGAAAGAAAAAACTAGTAAATACTTTATTCAAGAAGAGCTCAATTTTTGCTAAAAAAGGTAGAAATATTAAGACAAAAGAAACAACAGATGAACATAAAGTACACATTTGATAATGCATTATAGAAAATGTGGGAAGAAGACACAATTAAAAGGACATTGACATTTTGTTATGGAACCCCAAGAAAACCCCACCTAAACGTACCACATACATCCACGCCATGTGAGAGACAGCACAACTCCATAAAGTAACATCTTGACACATATTAGGAGAATGTGTAAAGCAATATTTGTGCTTGCCAATGACCAAACACGGTTTCCCAAACCAGCCACGATACTGACATCTACCTGTGGCTGACTGAACTGTGGTGAGGCAACAATGGAGCTTCTACTCCGAGCAGGAATGTGCGATTTGACCAGGAGTCGGCACTACATAAATAATATCATGGGCACATTTGCCTTCCAGATGAAATTCATCACAACCTGAATAAACCCTTGGAATCATCCATTATCCTAAGAGAAGTTTGGGAAGCAAGTGTACTTTGAGACTTTCAAGCTACTATTTCAAGCTGGGACTTTTGTTCTTTATTCCATTAAATGGATTAGCAGCTACAATAGAGTAAAATATAAGGAGATACAGACTTGAGATAAATGAAATAGTATTCACTTGCATTTTAAATGACAGAAATAGTTTTGATTCAAAAGTCAATCTAGTCTCATAATTAGGCTTGGGGAATCTATCAAACTGCTTTCAACAAAAATTATATTAAATACTAATAATAGATATTCACATTTCATTTTATGATTTTTTATTCCTCCAGAACTTCAGAACCATCTAAATGAAATGTGTCTCTGATTCTTCAGAAAAAGAAACTGAGTGCTATTCTTCTGGGTATGTATAATTTCATTTCTCTTTCAATACAAGTGATATACTGCTTGCTAGGTAGACAAAACCTATTTTCTTCTCCTTGTTGTTAGAAATGGCCAAATCCAAGTTTGTTCTACCCATTGCCTCTCACAGCACAACCTATGAAACCGCACAGAAAGCCAGAGGAAAACTGAAACTCGGAAAGGGTCATCCAAAACGAGAAAATTACCCCCGACAGAGTCGGTCTTCCTAATTCAGGATGCCACTGAAACAGATGTTAAGATAAACACAATGAAACCCCTTGTACAATGACATTCTTTAGGTCACAATACCTGAGAAGAGGTTGACTTACTATTTATTACACCTAGTAAAAACAAATTATTTATTAATAAAATTATATAAAATGCATACAATCATCTAATCTGAAAAATATTTTCATAACTGAGACACTTTATAGAAAAGTGTTTAGGAAATTAATACTAACTTTGAGGTGAAATATACAAAGATTATAAGTACCATTTTTTGATATTTACATCTTAAAACTGCACTAAAATTACTTCCAGCACTATGCAAACCTTAGACAGGATTCTACTAAATTAAAAGTATTTTTTGACGAAAATTTTCTAGGATACAAATAAATGCACACATATTTTAAAGGTGATGACAACAGCAAATTATACCTATACCAGCCATATGTATAAGAATTTAATGAATTTGGTTATTAGAAATACTAAGCAAAAGGTTTAGGTGAGAAATAAAACAGATATGTGGCAGATAAAAGTGCACTTCTGGTTGACATATCATTAGCAGGGTTAGGATGCTACCTCAAATAGACTTAGGCAAAAAACAAAACAAACAAAAGACAACCCATCTGAGATTAATATATTAATGATTTCTATGGAACACACTGGCTCAGAGCTAAGTAAGCCACGAAGTAAGGGGGAAAATTAGTCTATTTCCTGCAAGTCTTTGTAAAACAATGTGGTGAATGTTCAATATGAGGCAGAAATTGAACATGTTATTCCTCAGCTTTATGAGTTATCACACTTTTATTTTGGACTATGATTTCAAAGTAATGAAAAAAAAAAGAGTAAAAAAATAAAGCAGAACAGGAATTTTTTTTTAAAAAGCAAGGTTAGAAGTACTGAGGCAGGTATATAGCTGAGGAAAAATTTGGCCAAAAATGAAAACATTTATCAGAAATCGATCATAGAGACATGACAAAAAAGGCTCTAGATGCCAGAGTTTGCCTTGAAGTGTTAGTTTTCTATAATTTATTAAAGGACATTTAAAGTGCAATATAGGATTATCTTTATATTTTTAATACTGCAGGGTACTATCTCTGTTACCATTCACAACTTATTAGTGGTTTATTGTTTAATATGCATGTATTGCATTTCCTTGATAAATCCTAAATAAAATGGAAGCCTATGGGAAGATAAGCCCAATTATTGTCAACTTAGTGAAACTCATCTACTCTTACGTAAAACCTAATGTCTTCAGAGAAACAGAATGCACTTTGATCTAATAAATTCTATGGGGAAAAAAGGATTTCACATTGTCAGAAGGAGTATTTACTATAACATATATAAACTTATCTCTATTTCGTTTTCTCACTAATGTACAGGTGATAATACATAGCAAAGGGAATTAAACTAGAGAAAAACATTAAAATTGTTTCCATTTTAATGCAGAAAGAAATCTAAAGAATTTCCTGCATAAATAAGATGATAGGATAGTGTGCTATGAATCTAAATGTATGCTTTGAAATTATAATGAATAGTAATTAATAGTGAAAAAGTTTTGGAGTAATGCTGGAATATAATGACTTCTAATTTATTAGACTTTTGGATATTTTCAACAGTAAAAGCTTAGGAAAAGGGTATATGTTTACGTCTAACTAGAATGAGATGTCATTGCCTAAATTAATATAATGCAAACTTGAAAAATAGCCTCAGGTTCAAAAGACCAATTATAAAGTTCTTTTGTAAACAAATCTACATTCACATTTTTCATGAATAATCATTACTACTACTACATTAGTATTTCTCCACTAATGTTCAATTTATAAAATGAGAAATATATTTCCAACTGAAATTTAAATAATACTTCAGATTCTAGTGATGGCACCATGCCTGCAAATAAATGTTAAAATGATAAAAATAGGAAGACTCTACGTGAATAATTTCATCTATATTAAGCAAATAAAAATCTAAATGGGAAAAATATTTAAATACTTTAAGCACTAAAATATTATGGAAAGATACCAATAAGGTATCTTC
Organism: Cabassous unicinctus; assembly: GCA_029593785.1. Classification (NCBI taxonomy): domain Eukaryota; kingdom Metazoa; phylum Chordata; class Mammalia; order Cingulata; family Chlamyphoridae; genus Cabassous; species Cabassous unicinctus. The sequence continues at coordinate 16,492 of JAQZBX010061146.1, forward strand.
TTAGGAAATATATGATCATCTTAAAGATATTTTTAATCTATGGTAATTATGCATATTTGAAAATGTCTCTTGTGAAAGAAGACATTTTCTTTGTTGATTTGAGGTAGATATGACAATCACTTTGAAATCTTTTTGCTCATCAACAAAGGTACAGTATCTGTTGCAACTTCTCTATTTCATTCACAGTCCCTAACTTCAGAAACATTCTTATATTTGCACTTTTTTTTGTACTCCTAGTCAAGGTTAACTTGGCTTCTGTTACACTGGCAAAAGCAAACCTAACCATAAATACACAGAATAATAAAACTGTCTTATGAACAGTGCTCAAACCATTTGCTTACAATAAAAATCAAATTTTTAAAGTTTTAAGTAAAGATAAAATCACTTTTTTATCAAGAAGTACTTTAAGCATTTCAAAAGGAAATTCAGGAGATATCACTGGATTAAGCATCCTGAGAATGAATTCATAGGACAGTCACAATATACTTGGAAAATACCACCTCCTTTGTAGCCTTGTACCTTACTGAATAAAATATGAATGGAGTCTAGCAGGCTCAGTTGTATGACTAAACAGAAGTAATGCTATTTCAGGGAGATACCTTGAATAGGGAACAAGCAATACAACTACAACCTTGGTAAACAGTATAGTTCACTTTCCAACCA
>JAQZBX010061147.1:0-17159 GCA_029593785.1 Cabassous unicinctus
AATGGTAAAAAAAAAAAAAAAAGCAGGCTAAGGGTTTATTGTTTTGTTATGCACCTAATAAAGGACTTAAGCAAATACCCAGTTTTCATTTGCTAATGGTAGGACAGCAATAAAGGTTAGTGTTAATAAAGAATACCAACTCACATTGTTTTGCTTCTGTTCTTTTCATCACCTTCTGTTTTCAAACCACTGGGCTAGGTACAAATTCATACTGAGCTTTAGGGTTATAAAGAATAATATAGCTAGACTTTATCAAGGAATTTCTAAGTTTCCAGGCACTGGACAAAACATTTTACATGCTTATACAATTTCATTTTTCTGAGAAGCTACATAATGCAGTGCTTAAGTGAACAGTTCTGTAATCAGACTGACTGGGTTTGAATTCTAGTCAACATGTAAACTAATTACTTGATTTGGAGCAAGTTACTTCACCTTTCAGTTCCTCAGTTTCCTTATCTCTTATATAAGGGTAATTGACTTTGGCTTCCAGACCTGATGGAATAATAGCTACTGGACTAGCCCTCCCACTGTAAACACCTGTAAAACTGGACAAAAGAAAAAAGACAGCTGTTTTCAGACACTGGGCAATCAGCAGCACAGAGTGTGAACCCTGAAAGAGGGCAGACACATGAGGTGAGTCCATGATCACCCTGTCTTTCTGCCCATTGGCACATTCCGGACTACAGTGTGGAGAGGTGGAGTCCAAAGAAACTTAAGGGATGCTGAGTTAGGCAGAGTTTGTAGAGCTGGGTACCAAAGGGAGGGAGCTGAACAGAGAAGAAGCTCCAGAAACCTGCATAGGGATCCCCTTAAGACTTTGTCTGATCACAAGCTTCAAATGAGCAGATTGGAACTCTTCAAGGCCCAGCAGAGAACAATTGTTGAATAGAGTGTCTTTCATTTTATACAGCAGATACATCCCTGAAGTCACTGACAAAAGGTAGCAGTTATTTTTGGTTTATTGCCCAAATGTTGACGTATTTAAGCCCAAGTCTTACCATGTTTACCATTCACTTAATCTGCCCACTTTGAAATTACGGAACTCTTTATGAATAGCTTTCAATTTTGTGAGCATTTGCATTATTTCAAATATTGCAAATAAGTTACATTGTACTGCTTGAAATTCACATGATTCAAATTAGCATAAAATGTGACCACACTCTATATTGAACTAATAGCAGATGAACACCCCCTCCTAGTGGGTTGGAACAGTAGTTATTTATTAAATTATCATTCTCCTTAAACTGTATAATCATGGTATGTCCCTTTGTCATTAGAAATCTACAGATTACATCAAGTTATGTGGATGAAAACAAAATCCTGAAGCCAGATCTTCTGACTCCAAGTCCAGAGTTCTTTCCAGGGACTCAGGATGACTTTGGTCACTCTGAGTCACTGTTCTGCACCATCCTGAATTCTGATTTCTTCACATCACATGGACCCTTTAAGCCTCAGTTTTCCACAGTAAAATGAGGATAACTTATCCCCCAGGTTGTTGGGAAGATGAAATGAGATCACGAATGTGCACATGCTTTGAAAACCTTGAATATGCACAATGGAAAATATTCTCCTTACAATGTTATGACATTGTGGTGACTCAGTTTAATATAAATTCCCTCTATGACATTTCAATTAGGGCTTCAGGTACAGGTCTAAGGGACCGGCAGAGTAAATACCAAAAGTTGGGCTCTTTAGGGCCTTGTAAGTGTAAGCTTCTACCCCAAGAAGGTCATTTATGGCATCTGGATCTCTGCAGCACTTCCTGTTACAATCTGTGTGGTATTGTCTGATGGCAGGCCTTTTATCTTAAATGATACTGAAACCTTTTGTTGTTATTTAAAAGTTAAGGTCAGAACTGTCAAAAAAAAAAAAAAAAAAAAAAAAAAAAAAAAAAAAAAAAAAGAGATGAAACAGGTGAAATTAATTTTAATATATTTTATTTAAACCAATATATCTAAATATCCTTTCAACATGTAATTAATATAAAAATTACTAATAAAATATTTCACATTCTTTTTTTACACACTAAGCCTACAAAATCCAGTGTTATTTTACACTTACAGCACATGTCTATTGAAACATTTTTAGTACTTAATAGCCACATGTGGCGAGCTGAGGCTAACCTGGGACAACTAAGGCTCACCTCCGGGGCTAGATTGCCAGTTCCTTTAAGGCCGGGCCCTCCACTTGACTCACTTTCCTTTTATTTAACTTTCCCTGATTCCCAATTCCTGCAACTGCTTCTTCAAACTTTTCCCCAAGTTATTTAAGACCCCGACTTCCACTTAATTGCAGACAGTCTCTTCTATTATCAGGGAAATGATAGAAACCTGGATTTACTCTTTGTCACTATAGAATATAGCTCTAGAGAACTGGTTCAATTGTAGTGTATATGAAGTTCCAGGGTAGGGTCTTAAAATCAACATTTTAAATAAGCACTCTTTGAAATACATTGCTCTAATCACTCACATCTCTCTCACTACCCCAATCTTTCTTCCCATTTTCTCCCATTCATTCTACCTTTTCTGGATCTCAGAGGAATACAGCTAGGTGTTCTAATTATACTTTTGACCCCTGTATTAGTCAGCCAAAGGGGTGCTGATGCAAAGTACCAGAAATCTGTTGGCTTTTATAAAGGGTATTTATTTGGGGTAGAAGCTTACAGTTACAAGGCCCTAAAGAGCCCAACTCAAGGTACCATAAGAGGTACTTCCTCACCAAAATCTGTTGCCATGTATTGAAGTAAGAGCCATCATGGGCAATGTCTGTGAGGGTTCAGCCTTCCTGTTTCCTCTTAAGGCGCCATGGACCCATTTTCTTCTGTGTATCTCAGTTGTAGGCTGGCATAGGGCTCAGCTGCTCTGTTCTCTTCAGCAGCAAACTATCAGGGGAATGGCTCATCTCTCTTCCCAGGGCCGCAGGATCAAAGATGACAAAGTTCTCTCCTCTGGCATCTATGGAGCTCTCTCTATTCCCATGTATCTTCTCCTTGAATGAGTGTCCATTTATATAGCCCACCAAGGGGGCTGGGACTCAACTCTGAGTCACCCTAATGATATGGTCAAATCAAAGCCCTAACCTTAACATAATTTAATCAAAGACATCTCAGCTGAATCTAATACAATCAAAGGGTATCACACCCAGAAGAAGAGATTAGTTTACAACATAATCTCTTTTGGGGGTTCATAAATAATCCCAAACTGCCACAACCCCATACCTGTCTCTTTCTACACAGAACTTGTAGCATCAATGACCCCTCTTTCTCTTACATTCTTTTTTTAATATAAAAATAATTATTTTTAAAGAAGCTTTAGATTATGTACATGTTACATCGAAAACATAGGGGGTTCCCATATACCCCCTCCCCCCACTTTCCCCTATTAACAACATCTTTCATTAGTGTGGGACATATTTTACAATTGATGAACACATATTGAAGCATTGCTACTAACCATGGTCTATAGTTTGCATTATAGTTTCCACTTTATACCACACAATTTTATAGTTTTGACAAAATGTATAATGGCCTGTATCCATCATTGTAATATCATGCAGAACAATTCCAATGTCCCCAAAATGCCCCATGTTACAGCTATTCTTCCCTCTCCCTCCCCTCAGAACCTCTGGTGATCACTGTCTTTATATGAATGTTACAAGTTCTTCCATTACTAGAACAATCATAAGTCTACTTTAGTCCATAGTTGCATTCCTCCCTTATGTTTGTTCATTCCTTAATCTTGAGGATTTGGGGATGGTGATACCCACTCTGTTTCTGATTGAGAGGGGGCTTAGATCACATGGGGCAGATGGATGGAACTGTCTCGCTTGCAGTTGTAGATACTCTCTGTTTTTGGGAGTGGGTGTTGTCCATCATCATCCTTTTATTAGTTGTCCTGGGTGAGTCCAATGAACTGGAGAGTAGGTGCAGGCTGCTACTCTGCTGAGATTCAGGGCTCACCCAGAATATGAACAGACTGAAGATGTAAGTTTCTGGGACATATATTTAATAGGTACAATGCTAAGTATAGGTTCAAATAAAAGGGGCAGAAGAACCATGTGTAGGAAGATTATGAGTCTAACTCTGATACTTTGGGGAGATAGGTTATCATATATTCCCAGGTATCTCTTACATCCTTAATTGTACCCTCTCTCCTCTGCTTGGTTAGTTAGTTCTCCCCTGGCCCAGTAAAACAGACCCACTTGAATTTCTGCCTCATCTCTTTCTTTCCTTTCATTGCCAACTCTAGATAGCAGAAAGTTATAAACACTGTTTCCATTTCCTCACCATCTATCAAATCATTCATTTTTATAATCTGCCTTTTGACCCCACCACACTACTGACAGTTTCCCTCAAAGTCACCTATGATCTTCTCATTACCACATGGAATGAGCAGTGTTTTGAAAAGTGTCTTCCAGAGGTTAATAGCTTTTATACCATTAATAAGTAAATAATTTAAAAAAGATTCTATGGATAAATATATTTCATAAACTCTGGGTTAAATAAAGTTGAACAAGTTTATTATAGCATTTACCAGAGCCCTTTATAATCTCCCAGGGAGGGTAAATTGTGTAGCGCCTTCGAAATTTATTTGATGTCAGAGTCCTTTGAACATCTTGAGGAATTCACTCAGAGGAACACACTTTGGAAAATACTGCTCTGACTACCTCATTCTCCAAGTCCCTATAGTTCTTCTATAGTATTGTTTTGATGCTTAGCATATGCCCCTTATATTTTTATTTTTCTCCTAGTGTATAGATCTAGTCTTACCCTTTCTAGGTACATATTGTGTCTTATATATTTTCACATATCAAGCTTCTAAAACAGTGCCTTACACACAGATGGTACTCATTAATTAGCGGGTTTTTCCTCAGAGCTAATAAAACTACCGTTAACCATAGGAACTTCAAGACCTTGGCCACTAGGGGGAAATACACATGGCCCTCAGTCTGTTTCAGTTCTTTAAATCCCACCATAATAGCTGCCCACTCACAAACCACACCCACTCAGAGGTAGAAAATATTAACCTACCATTCATTTCATGCTACCGTGGCCAACAACCACAGAGCCAAGTCACTAGCAGAGCAAAACTCACCCAAGTCGGACTAAGCCCAGATCAAGCTGATGATCCTATTGAATTTGACAGACGTTGGATTAAAACTCCCTTTGGCATGTCCATACTACCTGGGCTTTTTGTCCCCTGCCCCCTTAGCATTTAATTTTAGAACCTTTTAGCATTTAATTTTAGTAAAAATAATTGCATTCTAGATACATTGTTTAATTCTAAATCAATTTACTGTGGTAATAAAAGATAATTAGGTTAATATAAACTGCTCCAAGTGGTTTCTGATCAAGGACTGAAATTTATTTCATTTGAAATGATGTCAGTATTTACTTTTGCAAGTTAAATAATCTTGACTTTACACTTGAAGGGGGCCTAGAAGAGATGAAAGGAAATTTCCTTTTTGTACATGTTAGAAATAAACTGTTTCTTATCCCCATATTCATCAGTTTGACTGTTTAGTACAAGTTGAGGCAATCAGTATCTTTATGAACAAAGAATCTTCTTATTGAGGAATTGGCATTGGCCCATTTGTACAGTATTGTAAAATCTGAAGGGAAAACCTTATTGATACCACTTTATAGACAATTGCTATCATCAGGACAATAACAGTATTTACTATACTTAGAGAAAACCTATTTACTTATCTTATGGTGAAGAAAGATATCCTTCCTGGAAAAGTCATCACAAGAAAACTGAAATCCAAGTCCCTGCTCACTCTTTAGCCACCCCTGCTCAGTTCTGCCTTTTGGGCGCGATACCTTCTACATATTTCAACAGAAGACATACATGACCACAAAAGCATTGACTTTGGGGTGCGACGCCGTGAGGAGGTCGCCGGTGAAGCCTCTCCTCGGCCCCTCCCGGGGGAGCTGTGCGGGGCGAACAGAGGCGCCCACCCAGGGCAGTCCAGAGACCCCCAAGAGCTCCCTCAGAGAGGGTTCGAGTGAGAGAAGCACTAGCTGGAGGCCACAGACAGCGGATCCCGGCGCTAGCCCGCAAGCTCCAGGAGGACCGCCGCGCCGGGGAGGCGGGACAGGGGAGCTGTCCCTGGTACGCGCCTGGAAGTCCGCACCCCCTCACCCCAACACCACGCCTGCAAGGCAGCGCCAGAGAGGCTGGGGCAACCTGTTTGCCAGGAGGACGGATGGGTTCACTGCGTTTGAGCCCTGATCTAGAGGCTCTGTCCAGGGCCAGGGCCAGGGCGGGAGCAGGGGCCTTCCTTCTCCTACCTGCCCTTTTTCAGGCGCCCCGGTCCCTCAGTCCTCGGGGACTGTTGACAGATAGATGGACAGACGCAGCTTACCTTCTGGGCAGGTGGTGGAGGTCTGCGGCCCCCGCCCAGCTGGAATCCTCAGGGCAGGGCAGAGGCGAGCAGAAGAAGCCAACAAGGAGCCCTGGCATCGTCACCAAATGCCTGCGGCTGCTCGCCGAGCTCTTTGTCTTGCTGCTGGGCCTCTCCGTGGCCGCCATGACGTCTCTCACCTCCTTCGGGGCCCATTTTGCTGCCATCTGCCTCGTGTCCTCAGAGAGGAACCCCTATGAGGCTGTGCACCGCTGGGTCTGCTACACGGGGGTCAGCCTGGCCGCGCTCCTAAGCCTGGAGGCCTGCTGAGAGCCGCAGCCACGGTGAGGGACGCCGAGGGGCTCATGGCGGGGTGGGGGCGGGGCGGTCCTGTGCTTTGCCCTGGTGTTCTGTGCCCTGGAGACTCCACAGCCCCCAACAAGTGGAGGACACCGTGCTGGACACCTACGACCTGGTGTAGGAGCAGGCGGTGAGGAGTCCGCCTGGTAACCCGAGGCAGGAGCTGGATGCCTTCCAGGACACATTTCTGTGCTGTGGGGAGATCTCTCCCTTTAGCCTTCTGGGAGGCTTCTACGGAAGCGGAACTGTGTCCGGGAGAGGAGGCTGGGAGAGAGCTTCTGGCCTGGGTGGGTGCAGCAGCCCCGCGACTCAGCGAGTTTGAGGTGCCCTGCCTGTTGTCCTCTCAGGACTGCCTGTGGGGGATGCGGAGTTTCCTGAGGACACACCTGAGCATCACCTCCACCCTGACCAGCCTGATCCTCGCCCTCATGGTGTACATGATGCTGCTAAGCTCCTTCCTCTGGTTTGCCATCTGCTCCGGCTGCAGCTTGGAACACAAATGCAAATATACCCTGACTCCACATGCTCATGGCCACTAGCCCCGCGTACTCAGCTTCTTCTGACACTCCCAGGGTGGACCTGTACTTGAACGCCCCTCTGAAACAGATGTTTTCCATGACCATTCAGGTCAAATAGAACCTTCTGACAGCCCTCAGCTGTGCCAATACAACTGAAGCCCTGTTCTAACCACCCACCTTGCAACCCATCTGCCCTCCGGGGTGAGATGTTCTGGCTATCACCCCTCAGGCCCTCCTTAAGGAGAGACCCATGAGCTGTTTTCCTCCACGTTTGTGGTGGGCTGGAGAAGGGGAGCAGACCCAACCAGATTGAAAAAGCCCTGTTTCAAATAGATGGAAGGATAAGGAGTCATTCATAGAACTTGAGGGAAGGGGCTGGGAAATGAGAAAGAACAAGGAAACCAGGTTGCAGAATATCCACTGTGCTAGTCAAGGAAACCAGGTTGCAGAATATCCACTGTGCTAGTCATCTATGCTGCGTAACAAATACCACAAATTTAGCAACTTAAAACAACACCATTTAGGGGTGTGGGTGTAGTTCAGTGGTTGAGTGCCTGCTTTACATATAGGAGGTCCTGGGTTCAATCCCTGGGACGTCCTATTAAGAAAAACAAAACAAAACCAAAAAAACTCCCCACAAACCCCATTTATTAGCTCACAGTTCTATAGGGTGAAAGTCTGGTTGGGCTTGGAGGGATTCTCTGTTTAGGATCTCAGAAGGCTAAACTCAAGGTATGAGCCAGGCTAGGCTATCACCTGGAGGCTCCGGGGAAACATCCACTTCTAGGCCTGTTTAGGTCATTGGGAGGATTCAGTTCCTTGTGGTTATAGGATTGAGGTTCACATTTCCTTGCTGGCCATCAACTGGGGGCCATTCTCTGCAGTATAGAGGCCACCTACATTCCTTCTCATGTGGCCTCCTCCATTTTTAAATCAGCTGCCACATGGCAAATCTTTCCCTCACTAAATTTCTCTGACTTTTGCCACCAGCCAGAGAAAGCTCTCTACTTGTAAGGGCTCATGTGATAAGATCAGGCCCAGCTGGATAATCTCCCTATCGTAAGGTCAATTATGCCATAGAGCATATATTGTCAAGTTCACAGGTTTCAGGGATTAAGGCAGGATATTTTGGTGGGGCCATTTTAGAAATCCTACTTAACCCAGTCCCTCTCACTGGACATTCAAACCAACACTGTGAATTGTCTCTAATTGTTCCTGTGCATTTGCATCATTTCCTCAAAATCCAAAGGGGGTTAGGGAATGCAGCCAACAAGGGGGAGGGATGTCAGGGCTCTTTAAACCTCCATAGAGGGAGATGGGGCTCCTTCCCACAAAGACCAGTAGTGGGGGGAAAGGAGATTTCCTGTGATAGGAAGCCAAAACAGTGACAAGTGTCCACTACAGTTCCCCCTTGTCTTTCCAGCCTCCCAAATGTCCACTGAAGTCCAACCCTTGTCTTTCCAGTCTCTCTCTCTTTCTCTCTCTCATTCAAACACACACATACACATGGACACACACACACACACACACACACTCTTTCCCACACTTATACTTCAAAAACAAGAATGCTCCCACTAATATAAACTAAATACCACTCCTTCAACTGAATGTGCACAGGCCATATCCCTCAATATCTCATGGGTCACTATATCCAGTGACCAACCAGATTTTCTGGTGATGAGTGTTTCTCTCTGGTTCTGTCCCCAGTATTGCACAACCTATGAAATAAATTTTAAAGAAATCACTGTCAACATATGCTAGGTACAACAATGGTGGAAAGAGAAAGGAAAGAAAATGAAGACGATTAAATTCTGTAAAATTTTATATATCACTACAAGAGAAGAAATGTTGACAGAAGCTACAGAATGCTCGTTTCTGCAGTGGGTCTTGAGGCCATGACTTATATTCATGGCTTTTATCCTCTACAGCCCACCCAATGTCCCCTCAGCAGGTCAGGGGTCTTTACCTAGTGGGGTGACCCAACTCTTCATTCCTGGGGATCTGAGTCCTCATTGAGCCTATCATGTAGAGCTGCCGTAGCCCTCCACCAACTTTCATCACCGTATTTGGTTGAATAAGGAAAGCCCCTCGGGGACCACCCATGTGGGCAGCAGCATCTCCATTTGCTTTTGATAGGACCACCCCAGCCATCACCCTGGTCCCCTTTGTGGTGTCTTACCCCAGTGACAGAGAACCTCCAAATGGTCAGGTGGCATCTACAGCCTCCAATTCAATGATACCGTTATGTTGTTCTCTGATAAAATCATTCCTTTGTTGGTTACTAAAAACTCCAAACCAGGAGAATATGAACCAACAGGAACAAGAAGCAAAAATTTTGTGACTTGCTCATAAGCTATAATATAAAGGACAAATACTGTATGACTGCATTACTATGAACCAAATATATTGTGTAACATATTGTATGATTTAAAAAAATTTATATATATAGTGCATTTAATTGAGAAATGTATGTTTTTATTCAACTGTGTATTAAATGTACAAAATAAAGTTTTAAAAAAAGTGCTGCACCTATTTCCACCCCCTGGTTCCCCAACCTATGGGTTCTGGTTTGGGGGAAACAGCGCCATACATTAGCTACCAGTGCCACATCCTCTAGGATGTCTAGCCATGTTGACTCCCAGCTGTGGTCAGGAGCGATGCCTGAGAAGGCAGGTCCACCATTCCACTGGAGCAGCAACTTTGGCAGCTATGGGTTGGATTGTGTCCCAATCCTGACCCCCGTCTGGTGAATGGGGATCTTATTTGGAAATAAGGTCTTTGCAGATGTGACTAGTTAGGCTGAGGCCCAACTGGATTAGGATGGTCCTGATGCATATAAGAAGAGGGAAATGTGGACACAGGGAAAGGCCACGTGATGACAGAGGCAGGTGCATCCACAAGCCACGGAACACCAAGGATGGCCGACCACCCCTAGAAGCTGGAAGAGGCCAGGAAGGATCCTCCCATACAGGGCTCAGAGGGAGCAGGTCCTGCCCACACCTTGACTTCAGATGCTGGCCTCCAGAACTGTGAGGAAATAAATTTCTGTTGTTTGAAGCCGTCCAGTTTGTGGGACATCGTTTCAGCAGCTCCAGGACTAAGCCACGCTTGTGAATCCCATGGGCCTCTTATCATCTTACTCTCGTTGCTGTAAAGTTGGTTACAACTAGAAACAACAATGCATAGGGGACCAGGATGATGAACTAGGCTCTGTGTAAGCAAATGGCTGGTGCTGGCAGGGGAAGCACATCCAAATGTAGAGGAAGGGTCAGAATTGTGTACTTGAAAGTGGTTGATACGGGAAATTTTATGTTGAATATATGTGTTACCACAAGTCAATTTTTTAAAAAAGCATAATAGAACTGTGCAACACAGAGTGAACCCTAATGTAAACTATGGACTATAGTTAATAATATAATATTGGTTCATAAATTGTAATAAAATGTACCACAATAATGCAAAATGTTAATAATAGAGAAAACCACATGTGGTGGTTGGGGGGTGTATAGGAACTGTACTTCCTGCCTGATTTTCTGTAACCCTAAAACTGCTCTAAAAAGAAAAATAAAGTTAATCTTAAAAAAAAAAAGGTTCTGTTTGGAGGGTGAGGAGGGAGCAGTGAGCTGCTTGGGAACTAAGATACTTGTCTGATTGTATGGGGTACGGAATGAGGGAGGAAGGGAGTGGGGAACATATATTTTAGAAATTGGTGTGTGGGGGGGAAATGGACCTTAATAAAACCACCAGAAGATTAGCAAAACAAATTTCCATTTATCCAATGACATACAGGGTATTTTTTTAAAAGTACAATAGGTAAAAAATAAAAAAGAGAAATAAATCCTAATAGTTATTATTAAAAATTAAGTGGATAAAACTTACAAAGAGAGGTTATCTGTTTCAATAAAAAAATAAAAAATATCTAGCAATATGTGTCTACAAAAGACAGTTAAAGCAGAATACGAAAAGGTAGAAAATAATATAGAAAAGATATGAGGTTTTATGAACCATAAGAAATTGAGGAAAGCAATTTTAATATCTGATAAAAATTGAATTCAAGGTGAAAAGCATCAGAAAGGACAAAGATGAGCATAATATACAGGTAAAAAGAATAACTGATGAAGAAAATACAATGATCATGAAATGTCTATATATAACAAAAAGCAAAAATGATAAGACAATGGAGATAAGCAAATTAATTCTATTTGTAGATTTAACACTCCTGCTCAGAAATGAATCAAACAGAAAAAGCAATGAATAATTAATTATATCAATAATTAATAACCACAAATAATGAATTCAAACTAATAGAAATATATAGAACTTTTGAACCAACCAACAAATAATATACATTCTTTCCATTACATGTGGAAAATTCACAAAAATTTTCTATGACCTAGGCTACATAGGAAACCTCAATAAATTCCAAAGAATCAACATCGTGGAAACTCTGCTTTCTGGCCATAATGAATAGAACTAGAAATCAGTAGCAAATTGAGAGTAAATGAAAATCATCCAATTACTTTTCTGTGGCTATGTAACCTCAAAACCAAGTTAGATAAGACAGTTTCTCTTATGAATCCAATTAAGCTAAAGATTTTCAGCTAAGATTAATTATATTGCCGTTTGGTTTCACTCTAACATGAATTTTAAAAAATGCATTATAACTATATGGACACCATACTATAAACTCAATGAAGACAGGAAGCAATCTGCCTCGTTTTCTATTGTATCTGTAGCACCTAGAACAGTTCCTGACACCTTGTAGGCATTCAATAAATATTGGTAGAATGGATAAGTGATTTCCTAAGTCACATTTTTCTGTTTACCATGAGTTTATTCAATAGTCTTTAAAACTCTTTGTGGCAGAATTATGGCCCCTCAAAGATGTCCATGTACTAATCCCTGGGCCTGTGAATATGCTAGGTTACATAGCAACAGGGAATTAAAGTTACACATGGAATGGAATTTGTTGATCACCTGACCTTCGAATAGGAAGATTGTCCTGGATTATCCATATCAGCCCAATGTAATCCCAGGGGTCCTTAAAAGTGGAAGAAGGAAGCAGAAGAGAGAACCAGAGAGATGGCAATGTGAGAAGGACCGGCTTTGAAGATGAAGGAATGGGGCCACGAGCCAAGGATAGTGGGCAACTCTAGAATCTGGAAATGGATTCTCCCCTGGAGACTCCAGAAAGGAATGCACCCTGCCAGCACCTAGATCTCAGTGGTCTACAGAGCAGTAAGATAATTAATTTGTGTCGTTATTTTAGTTTTCTAGGCTGCTCAAGCAAATACCATGAAATGGGTTGGGTTAAGCAATGGGAATTTATTTGCTCATGGTTTGAGGCTTGGAATAAGTAAAGTCAAGGTGTCTTCAGGATGATACTTTCTTCCTGAAGACTGGTGTTCTAGGGCTTTAGCTCATCACATGACAAGGCACACAGCAGGGTCTCCTGGTCTCTCCCTTCTCTTCTGGGACCCATTGACGGCCAGCTTTGTGATTCCTGTGGCTTACTCTATGTCTGAATTTCATTCTGCTCATAAAGGACTCTAGTAATAGTATTAAGACCCATCCTGACTGAGTCAGGCCACACCTTAACTGAAGTAACCTCATCAAAATGTCCTACTTACAAGGGGTTCACATTGTATTAGGTTTAAGAACATGTTTTTCTGGGGTACATATGCATCAAACTACCACTGTCTTTCTAAGCCACTAAGTTTGTGAATTTCTATTTTTACAGGAAAAATAGAAAACTAATACACTCTCCTATTTGCCAAATAAGAGGCAGACTGGAATCAATAACTCTTCGACTTTTTTAGACCCCAGTTTTTGGGGTTGGGGTGACTAACTTTTCCAAGGGAGGAGATAAAACTTGCGTTCTTGGATTCAGAGGGGAAAAAATTTGCCACTGCAATTTGGTCTTGGCCAGAGGCAGCACCTGCAGTTTTGCCTTCACAATGTGACATTGAGTGGTATACACAGAGAGAATCTAGGCTATGTTTTACGGTTTACCGTTTTTGGGAAATGAAGCATTTGACATGCAGAGTGAGTTATTATCAGGGACTTTGCTCAATGGGAAGCCATTACCAAGGCCCCATGTCAAAGGGAAAGCTTGTTAATTCAACTTCCCTTGAAGACTAATAACTTGTAATAATCATTAAAAAGATTATTTGGTCCTGCTGGGTCCCAGCTTGTGAGATTCGCTCTGATCTAAGTTATCATCATGGAAGGCTGTGGGTAAACAGGCTTTTTAATCTCTATCTTCATGAAGTTCTGTCATTCTGGTCCAAAAATCAAATTGGCCTTACTGTATAACTTCCTTATCTTTTAAAAGTCCTCTTTTTAGGCCTATACTGTTGGAGAACTAATGACCACAGGAAAAGGAGGCTTCAAGGAACCTAATTAGGGAAAAGGATACAGATGTGGGTAACTGTATAATTTATCTTCCAAACCAGGACACTTTTGAGAAGGGTGTGCTAAAAATAATTAAACTGTATGGTTTTGTTTTCTGGACTGCTCAAGCAAATACAATGAAATGGGTCGGGTTAATCAATGGGAATTTATTCACTCACGGTTTGAGGCTGGGAAAAAGTCCAAATCAAGGCATCTTCAAGGTGATGCATTCATACTGAAGACTGTGGTGTTCTGGGGTTGGCTACAAGCAATTCTTGGTCCTTAGCTTGTCACATTGTTACCATAAGGACGTTTATTTCCAATAGACAGGCCCACCCGATCCCGCACTACAAAGGACAAACGCATCTCTTAGTGAGAAGGTGATTTATTACAAGTGCACAAGCAAGGAACTAGGGGATCTTCCCAAAACCAGTTCAAAGTGAGAATGGGAACTGGGGTTTTTAAAGGCAAAAGAGAAGGGTAGGGAAGAAGAAAAACAAGTAAAAGAAAGCAAGCGATGCAATAGATCTTGTGAGGAGGGTACGTGCAATTTCTCAGTCCTGTGTTATCACAAACACATCAAACTTGTCCTTGATTTCAGCGGCTAATAAACCACAGTTGAGATATGGTTGTGCAGGTGCAAGACCTTCATGGCTCTTTTCTCAGACAACTGATCAAGGATATCAAACTTTTTGTCTCCGGGAAAAGTTACAGATTTACACCATTCTGCCTGGTTTTGCTTTGAGATGTTATCGTATTCCTGTAAGCAAAACTGAGAAGGTTTTCAGGGAACCTTCAGTGAACTAAGTGCAAAGAGTAAACTTCTAAAATTAGATTAATGGAAAACCAGCTCAATTAGTTTTAGAATTTCAAAGCTGCTTAAGAGGAGAAATTTCAATAAGCACATTTTCTAGCTATCAAATCCCCCCTTGTGTTGATAATCTTCTTATTCTTAAGAAGATATGTTTTATAAGTATTCCTCATTTAAGGAAAGTGGGCGAAGGTCTCATCTTCTGTAGTTACTTCCTGCTGATTAGCAGTGAAGAAAATTCTTATTTCATTTTAGAGGATGCCCTAGACATAAACTCACAAAGATAACATAGGCAGCAGCAAGACAAGCTTATGGCAAGCAAAATAAAGGCAGTTCTTAAGAGAGCCACTTTCCATTTCATAGAAAAGTTCTTTAACCACTCAAAAAATGAGTCAAGTTTGCCAAGAGATTTAACATGCTCAATATCACTTTGCAGGGAAGTGGCTGTGGCTCAAGTGATTGGGCTCCCGTCTACCATATAAGGATTGAACTCTGGACCTCAGCCACTGAGCCACATCGGCTCCCCTGAGTCGTTTTTTTTTCATTTGTTTTGCTTGTTGTTTGTTTTTTTGTTTTTAGGAGGCACGCGGGAACCGAACCCGGGACCTCCCATGTAGGAAGCAGGCGCTCAACTGCTCAAGCCAGATCCACTCCCCGGAAGCTATTTTGATAGAATAGTCTTTCTTTGTATATCAATTATTCATGAGAAAATTTTTTATATACCCTTTTACTGAAACAGACTAATGATTTAAGAAACTTTGTTACTCTAACAGAGAAAGAAACAAATTCTAGTTTTGCATCAGTATACGACTTGATACTAAGACTTTTAAAACTTTATAGACCCATCAAATCTTACCAAATTTTGACCACAAAAATTCCTTTTCCACGCACCTTCTGTACTTTCTGTATTCATTCAGGTTTTGTCCCACAGTTTCCTCTTTCTTCATAACCAGTCATTTTCTCAGGACAAAATTACTTTCTTTTTCCTTAATAAAAATCACATTCTTTATATCTTTCAATTTTAAGTTACTAAAATGATTTTGGAAACTGTCTCCAAGAAAACCTCTTACAACTACCATTAAAATTAAACAAATTTGTCAGAATAATGATTCAATTTGATTATATGTAAACACAGCTTCTCTTCATTTCAAATACCTAGTGGCATGCAATACTAGAACATTGATAGCTCATATGGATCTTTAGTTTACTATTTTATCAGTATTTCAGAAAGAGATTTCTGAAACAGTTTTCTGCAGGCAAGTTGGCAGGGGAGGCTGGTTGTTATCAGGGCTAAGCCCTGATTTAATTGCAGGTTTACAAAAGCAGCTAGAATTTTTCTTTCTTTCTTTCTTTCTTTCTTTTTTTTTTTTTTCTTCCTCTTTTACTTTCATAGAGTTGTCTGGTTCAAAAGTTTACTAAACTTTAACAGCACCAATTTTATTAATGTGGCTATACAGATCTAATTAAAATTAACATGGAAACAAAACAGAACATTAATGTTGTTAAGTTTTTCTACTTTTTCAGCAGTTAAACTAATACCATTTGTAATTTCTTTTACAAAACAAATTCAATTGCAAGATAATATTGAAATTTAGATTCATTTTTAGGTTACTTTTCACCATCATTCAATGTATACTTTGGCCAGGCAACGTTGCAATAGGAAATCATTTTCTTTTTCTTAAGGGGGTCTCCTCCAAATTTAGACTAATTTTCTATTGTACAATCTGGAGGAAATATAGCCCAGAGAGTTTCCCAGGGCTAGGCAGGCAACACCAACAGAAGCTACAAAGCAGGAACAAAACAGGAGCTCCTCAAAATCAACAGTTTCCCCAACTTCAAAATACAAAATGCAGTTTCAAAATCAACAGGTGAACCTCAAATCTGAGATCACGGATTATGGGACTCAAACCCACCAGGTCCATGTTCAGGAGCTCAGATCGACTCAAAATTCAACAGTCCCCTGGACATGAGCAGACGGGCAAAGCCAATCCAACAGTCTTCTCAGAGCCAACAGACCAGCAAAGTTAATTCAACAGTCCCCTCTGAAGGACAGACCAACAAAGTGAAAGTAAGCAAAGATAGAACAGAAGAGAGAATTTTACACACTTACCTAGCACCCGGAAAAATGCAGATTCAGAAACACCTCCACACGGAGCACCCACTGTCTGTCCTTGGTGAAATCTCGCCCAGAACCTCCAGCCTCAGTCCTCCAGTGAAATCCCCTGGCCGCTGCTAGGCATGGGGCTGAGGGATCCAGGGAAGCCCCGCAGCCAGGGAGACACGGATCACGGTTGCTCTGGGGGCGAGGGGGGGGTGGGGGGAGGGCGCTGCATCCCAGAGCAGCATGGGTCCACCCGCGGTCGCCAAATTGTTACTGTAAGGATGGCTATTTCCAATAGACAGGCCCATCCAATCCCATGCTACAAAGGACAAACACTCTCTTAGTGCCAAGGTGATTTATTACAAGTACACAAGCAAGGAACTGGGGGAACCTTCCCAAAACCAGTTCAAAGTGAGAATGGGAAATAGGGCTTTTTTTTTTATTTAACAAATCAATTTTATTGATACATATTAATAAAGCATACAATTTATCCAAAGTGTACAATCAATGGTATTTGGTATAATCACATAGCTGTGTGTTCATCCCTTCAGTCATTATTAGAGTATTTTCATTATTTCAATAATAATAAACAAAAAACAAACAAGAAAATTCCTCACCTCTCAATCTCTCT
>JAQZBX010061148.1:0-17153 GCA_029593785.1 Cabassous unicinctus
TGGGCCGGCTTGCCTTCACCAGGAGGCCCTGGGAATGGAACCCGGGGCCTCCCATATGGTAAATGGGAGCCCAACCACTTGAGCCACAGCCGCTTCCTCCCCGCAGGTTTTAATATGGAAACATTTTGTAGAGAACACTCATGTCCAGTGGACCTCAAGTGCCTGGCTTCAGCCCAAACTTTGAGTCTCCCTGCAATGTGGGGTGTCTCTCAGTCTTGGGGACTCTGGCTGCTGCACCAGTGGGCTCTGATTGGTCCCTAAATGCACTGTAGGGCACAGCTGAGCCCCATAGAAAGAGCTGGAGTCCACAGCACTTTCTGTTAACATGGGCAGAGTCGGAAGTTGGAATAAAGAACATCTACGTGGTAGAACGTTATGCAGTAGAACATATTTTAAAAATGACTTCACATGTACAGATATGGAAAGCTCTCCAGAAAACCTTATTAAGTAAAAAAGAAAAGTAAAGTGTAGAACACTGAATGTGTTATCATGCCTTTTGTGTAAAAAAAGGGAAGAGAATAAGAATCTACTTGAATTTGACTGTATTTGCATACAGAAATGTTGGAAGGATTCGTTAAAAAACTAAAAGTGGATACCTTTTGAGGGTGGCGGGGTGCAGGGGAAACAAGGGATAAGCAATCAAAAAGCCCTTTCAATGTGTATCTTTTTATATCATTTTGATTTTTGAATGATGGGAATATATCACATAATAAAAACCAATTCATCACCTAAGAAGCAAACTAAGCAGTGCTCTTTTCATAAAGCAGTCTGTGGTGCTCAACCATTAAAATATCCCAGGCCCGATTTTCCTAGTTTGTAAGCTCCTTTAAATGCTGTTTTCTGCTCTGGCTCCTTCGAGGTCTGTTGAATCCACGCTCGGGAATAGACTCCCAGAGTCATAACGGCCGCTCCCTACTCCTGCTGACCGCAGCCATTTTAACTGAGCCCTCTCATTTACTCGCCTAATCGACAATCAAGTCAGTCAAAGGACCTTATCGGACATCTAGGAATACAGCTGCAGAGGATGTCGTGCTATTGAGCGTAAAAAACACGTCAGGCAGCCCTGACAGCACTGTGAATTATAATCTGCATCATTTGGCTCCTATAGACTTTATTTATATTTTACTATGCTAGTTTGAAATTCTGCAAGCCACCCCAAATCCTTTGTGGAAAATGGGGCTATGAAAATAAAACCAGGTGGAGGAAGAAGAGAGGAAGGGAGAGAAGGAGAAAGAGAAACAGAACAAAAATGGAAAGAATGGTGAGAGAAGAGAGAGGATAGAGAAAGAGAAGGAAAGGTAGAAGAGAAGGAAACAGCTTCTATTTTATATCGTAGATTAACAAAAAGTAACTCATTAAGCAGATGTTCAGAGAACTATGAGCACATTTTGTCAAAGGAATAAATTTAAGTTCCCAGGCTAGCCCACAAAAACATGTTTAACCTTAATGTGGCTAGTCTGAAAACAGGGACTTTGCAGAGAAGTCCTCCACTCCTGTCTTTCTCATCCACTTCTGAGCTTTTAAAGGGTCTGAGTGAAAATTCTTGAAATAGATGAGGCTTGTTTTTGGCATCCTCCCACTTGCTTTTCTGTGCCCTTTTCCTTGTCTTGCCACCCTTCCTCTGGTCTAATGTGAACGTGTGGTTGGGGGCAGAGCTTTGTGGCTGATGGAGACCAGGTAGGGTAACTCGGCCAAGCCTAGGCAGGTGCCCAGGTCTCAGCTCCCTGGAGAAGTTCCTGCTATTCGAGCGCTTTCCTTCACCACTTCTCTACTCTCTCAACCCTTCAAGTTCATTATCCCAGCAGCTAGGAGGCAGGCTCAGTGGTGGCGAACAGCATCCTCCTCCAGCTACCTGCACACACCAGGAAACATTCGATAAGTACTTGGTTGGCTGGTTTCAAGGCACTTCTCATGCTTCCAGTTGTAAGTGATTTGGGGAAGCAAGCAAAGATTAAGTTAGTGAAGGTCTGGAACTGGAGCCAGAAAACCCGAGTTCGGGTTGTGGTCTGGCCACTTACTGTGAGATCATGCCCCAGTCTATCCTCAGTCTCCTCATCTGCAAAATGGGAAGGTACCCCCTGCCTTAAAGGAGGATCATAAAGATGAACAATGACAGCTCAGATCCACTAAGCCTCTCTGTGACAGGGGCAATTCCATGTACCTGATGTCCATGGAAGCCTTCATTTCTCTTCACAATCTTCTGAGACAGGATGTGACGTGCATCCTTGCTTTACAGAGGAGGAAACTGGCGCAAAGATCGTGTAGCTGGCAAGCTCCCGGACTGAGACTGGACCCTGTTCTGGGTTCCTCCCAAATTCACATCCGCCTGGAACCTCAGAATGTGGCCTCATTTGGAAATACTAGATGCTGGATTCAGGTGGGCCCTAAATCCAATGCCTGGTGTCCTGATAAGTAGAGGATAGATACACAGACACACAAGTGGGAGGCCATGTGATAGCGGAGGCAGAAATTGGAGTGATGCAGCTACAAGCCAAGGAATGCCGAGGATTGCTGGGAGCTACGAAAGCTAGGAAGAGGCAAGGAAGCACTCCTGGAGCCGTCAGAGGGAGCATGGCTGATCCTCTGATTTTAGACTTCCAGCCTCCAGAATGGTGCGAGAAGACATTCTGTTGTCTGAGCCACCCAGGTTAGGCTACTTTGTTACGGCAGCCCTAGCAGACGAATACAGACCCCACGCAGCTTAGCTCCAGCAACTAGGTTCTTAATCACCGTAAGGTTCTGCCTGTTAATTAAGAGATCTAATGTTTGTGAAAGTGTCCTATGCACCACAGAGGTGGGTACCGATGCTAAGTCACTACGAAATGGCAGAGATGAACAAAACCGATCAGAACAGCCGGTCCTTGCGCGGCAGCGCCCATAAACTGCAAGCGGGCAGTGAGCGCTCCGCGATAAGAATCACCTGGAGAGCCTATTAAAATGCTGTTTTCCAGGTCCAACCTCAAGCTTCTGCTCCTGGGTCTGCTCTGAGACCGATGAACCTGCATTTTCATTAAGTGGCCCAGGTGATCATAGGATTCAGTTTGAGAAACTGTGTGCTATTGAGAAGTTAGGGTGTTGGGGGCTCCAGGCACATGCAGGTCTGAGCCCCCGCCTCCCCCACAACTTGAGGCTGAATCCAGCTGGCTTTGTGAGCCTGGGGCTAGCTGCTAAACCCTCCTCTATTTCCAAGAGGAACATGCATAGCTCCTTTCAAAGCACTTTTATCAAATTCCCTTAAAGTTCCCTATTGCCTTGGGAAGAAAGAACTGTCCTCACAAAAGATGAGTGGTTTAGTAAGTATTTGGTGGTCCTCTTAGCCCAAATGGTGGATAAGGTCGGAGGAAAGCTCAGTGAGATTAAATGACTTGGTCTGAGGACAATAAGAAGGGGTGGACTCATGGCCCAAAGCCTTGTTGTTTCCTTATACCAGGGAGCATCAGTTGTTCTCAAAGCTCCTAGGACTTCAGAGCCAGTAAGAGTATTGGGGGCAGCAGCCTCTGGTGGGCACGAGATGCAGCAGGCAAAAGCTCAGGAAGCAGAGGGGAAGCCCCGGCTCCAGGGACACAGGGATCAAGAGCAGAGAAATGGTAAGCAGGGGTTACGTGGCCTTTCCCCTCTTAGGAGCATCTCAAGGGCACCCATTTCTCTTCTGTTCTTCAAAAAGCAGCATGTTTTAGGGGATGCCTGTGGTTGTCCAGACCTGCCTGTGACTGGGTGGGAAAGGAGGTTAGCTCGGGGGAGAGATCTATTCGGCACACAGATCCAAGAAAGCTCAAGAGGTGAGCTCCAGGTGTTCGACTTAGGTCTTACTGTTCAGTCTAGTCTGAATTTGCAGGGGACTTAAGGGGTGTTCTTAACTGTTATGCCCCAAACCCAACAATATGGCTGGCGTGATAAATGTTTGTTCCTATTGACCCCTTTCCTTTATTTATTTATTTTTCAGGAGGTACCAGGGATTGAACCCAGGACCTCATATATGGGAAGCAGGCACTCAAACCACTGAGCTACACCCTTTCCTTTAAGTTAAGATGGGAGCTATTTCCCTCCTTAGCTGTATTACTTGGGAAAGTTCATCCACAAAGAACACCTGTTGTGTTCTGAGGACGGTGCTTGGCATTGAGGAAACAAGGATAATAAAGGCAGTGGCCAAAAAGAAGCTCCTGGAGAGACAGGCTCAGAGAAAGGTAATGCCGAACTGTAAAATACAAAGCTGACGCAAGCCCACTTTAAATTTGGCCACATTTCTGCAAAGATAGAGGCAGGGGCTGCTGGCAGTCCTCGTGGAGGAAGAAGAGAGGCAGGTGCCCGAGAGCCCCACATTCACACACAAACGTTCCTGAAGCCACACAGCCCAGGAAGGGCTTGAGAACAGAGTTGTGCTCTTGCTCTGTCCTCAGGACCAGAATCTTGAGGAGACTCAGAGCAGAGAGGCACGTGGAGAAGACAGAAGCGGAAACGGGGAGCCAACGACAGCTGCCTCCTGCCCTCAGGGGCAGCTCAGGCTCGCTCAGGGGAAGGGAGTCCAGTGTGTCACAGTGACACCGCCAAATGCTGGGGGCTATTTGCAATGATTGCTGCATTTCTTTAAAAAATGCTCTGAAAGCCGCAGCTTAGGATGGTCAAGGGGTCCCAGGGAGGGTTTCAAGGAAATCAAAGATGACAAAAAGGGAAGGAAAAAATCCCTGCTCAAGGCTCCACAGTAAGAAAACAGATGGCCGCAGGGTAGACAGACAATGGCCAAGGAGGTGACTGCAAGGACAGTGTGACTACTTGGACCCTGAAAGCCTGAGTGAGGATAAGGAGAAAGCCTTTGAGGTGGCAGTGGAAGGAGTGGGCACAGGAACTAGCTGAGATGCAAACGCGCCTTCTCAGGGAGCTTCTTAAACAGCTCTGGGACAGTGACTGAGCACCTTGGGGCAAGACGTGACACCACTTTAATGCCTTCCGCTCCACTACCTTTGCTACTTAACACATGGAGGATGCTCCAAAGTTGGTTGGTGGGGGAATAAACACACCCGGCCAGCAGAGCTAGCTCTTCTCAAAGCTTCTGTGACATCCATGGCTACGCCTACCCCAAGATCTTGAAATTCCCACCTCGCTCTGCAGACATCTATAGCATGTAGTAGTCTGCTTTCTCGACGGTGAGCTCCTGGAAAGCTGGGGCTTTCCTTGCCTACCTCTCCCCATCTACTACAGCCGCCACCTCAGTGCCTGCTTCAGACAAGGGATGCACCCACGCCTTCTCTCACCCACTCGCCTGTGGGGTTTGTTTTTCCTGCCCACTGTCTCCTCTGTTTTGGAA
Organism: Cabassous unicinctus; assembly: GCA_029593785.1. Lineage (NCBI taxonomy): Eukaryota > Metazoa > Chordata > Mammalia > Cingulata > Chlamyphoridae > Cabassous > Cabassous unicinctus. Next base: position 5,303 of record JAQZBX010061148.1, read on the forward strand.
AACGCATGTTTGGCAAATGCCCCTTTACTCATTTCAACTTTAAGGTCTGAGGCAGAGCAAACATCTTCTACACACCCTGTTCCACCCCCATGCCAGATTGGGCAGGGGTTGACATCTGAAACGGCCGAGGGCTCTGCTCCAGGACTGGGTAAGCATCCGAGCTGGGCCATGTAGAGCCCTTCTCCAGGGTCCAGAAACCATGGCGCCTTGTCCCTATTTCAAGGTGGGACTGAAAATGGTGAGCTTGGGGGTTGTAGGCAGCCATGATTCCAGCTGTGTAGAAAGAGTCAGCCTGAGAGGATGATGTTGACACTCAGAACGAGGCAGAGGCAAGGGATGGTGAGCAGATGCCAGCAGCACTTGGAGCCCTGGTCAGCCCAGCTGCATCCTCACCCTTCCTGCGGTTAGGCTGTGTGAGTCAATAAATGCCCAATGTTTGTCATTTGCAACCCAAAACTCTTGACTAATACATGGAACAATGTATTCCCGATGGAGTCTAGGGAAGCCCCAGGTGGGCTTGGTGCTCCTCCTCCCTCGCGTTGATAGGTGGAGCACATCAGGCTCAGGGCAGTGGTGGTGGGACATGGGGCTGCCTCTTTCTGCAGAAGCACTAGCACATGGGGTGAATCACTGGGGTCCCCAGAAAAAGAAAGTACTGTTAAGGGCCTAGACAATCAAGAAAATAAATGCAAGTATCAGAGAAAAAAAGGGCATCCTGAATAAGGGGGAGAGAGGCTGAAAGGGCATCAGTGGGTTGATTCTGATCCATGCCCTAAGAAGACAGACGCATTTTCAACTTTCAACTACCTCCTGCAGTGGCACTTTCCGTGCAGCCTAGGAGGGGGCTACTGTCCTGTTGTTGTTGACTCCAGTGCAGTGGTTCTCAAAGTGTGGCCCCAGGAGCAGCAGCAGCAGCCTCTCCTGGGAACTCCTTAGAGATGCAAGTTCTTGGGCTTCACTCCAGACCTACTGAATCAGAATCTCTGGGGTGGGGCCAGCAAACTGTGTTTTAATAAGCCTTCCAGGTGATTGTGATGCACGCTCAAGTTTGAGAACCACTGGTACAGTGTTTTGGCTACGAGGGCAGCTCTGGAGCCAGGGCACGTGGGCTTGGCACGGACGACAATTGCAGTGTCTCCTGAGCTTCTGCTCTGGCTCAGCCACTTACTATCTGTGTGATCCTGGGCAAATTACTTAACCTCCTTGTGCCTTGGGCTCTTCATCTGTAAAATACAAATAATAGTGCCTACTGCATAGGCTGATTTGAGGATTTCATGAGAAAATACACATAAAGTGCTTAGTTCAGTACCTGGCACATAGGTTAAGCTTTCAATAAATGTTCGTTACTTGTATCACGTTGCTGCAGCCTGTACTCATTCACTTTGCCAAGCAAACTTCTACTCATCCTTCAAGACACTGATCAAGATCACCCCCCAGCGCCCATGAGGGCTTTTCAGAGCTGAGTCATCATCCCTTTCTCTGAGCAAAGCCTTTGCACTGTCTTTGGACTCTTGAGTTCTTGAGCGTGACTGTCTCAAGGTATCTGGATCACCTTGGTGAGGCAGTATACCCTGGAAGCTAACAGTTAAGGCTCAAACTGCCTGGCTATGAACTCTGGCTTGGCCTCTCTCTAGCTGTTCCCTTTTGGGAAAGCTTCTGCTTCTTTCTATGCTCAGTTGTCTTATCTGTAAAATGGGACAGATAATTTTACACACCTCCTAGGGTTGCTGAGGGGGGGCTCGAATGAGGTAATCCACGCAAAGGGCTTATAACAGTAGCTGGCATACAGTAAATGCTCAATAATTGTCTGCTCTGTCTCCTGGAGCCTGGCACTCTGTGGGTGAGGGAATAAGGAGTAATTGGATGTCAGGCAGGGCCAGGACTGGGACGAGATGGTGACAACCTGCCTTGTGCACAAAATTTAAGGAGGCGCCAAAAAACCTCAGTTTCAATAAAGCTTGGAATGATTCCAGCAAAATCTGGCTTCTATAAAACTTTATTTATAAAAAGGGGTGGACGGTTCATGGACCAGTTTGCCAATTTGTTTTTTTTTCATATTGTGTAGAAATATGATTTATCTGGATGATGAGGCGTGGAACACAACTGCTTAATTTGCTCTCTTTCTCCCCTGGTCTGCCCTGAAAACATAGGCCCTGGAGTCCTCCAGCCATGTGCAGCTTTGCCCTGCTGCACCATCTGTCTCAGAGTCAGCAAGGAAATGGGCAATGGAGCCTCCAGAACACGCTCTGTACAGGCTCCCTGCCCATGGCCTGGAGCTGAGTCAGTCTGATCGTTTCTCCAAGAAAGGGTTCTTTCCCAAACTATATAATATATACTATATATGTAACTATATTAAACTCTATAATTTTTTTAGGTTTTTCTTTTTTTTGGCTTGGTGGTCTTTTCTGAAATTGCCAGGATGTATGTGTCCAGTACATTCCAGTGGCCATAACCACTCTGAAAATAGAGTCACGTTTTTCAAAACTGTTTCTCTGGCGATGCGGTGCGAGGCCAGAAGGTTCTGTGTGGGGCATATGTGCTTGCACTTCAGATGCCACCCTCACCCCAGGAGGGTCGGTCCGCGGCTGGGCCTGCCCTCTCCAGGGCTTCACCTCCTCAGAAGCGGCTACTGCGCAGCACAACTGCCATCTTCCTGCAGAACTGGTTGTGCTTGCAGAGACAGGCCTGATGCTCTGGTTCTGAGGAGCTGTGATTTAAACAGCAGCTTTTCTTACCATGATCATACAGTTTGAAACCATGCAGGGGGATTTCTTTCCTTCTTCTTCTTATGAACTATGGCTTTAAAATGGAAACCATATAGGGAAGTGAGAGTGGTGTGTTTTGGCAGTCTAAGCAACGTGTGTCACTGTGCTGATTCAAAATCAGATCAGATCTGCTTTTCTTTTTTCTCTGAGGCTGACGCAGAAATCTCTGGGGCCTTGTTCTTGGTGGCAGGCGTGTCTCTGAGTGTGTATGAGGCAGGGACAAATCTCCAAGAAAGGGTCTGATAAGGATTTGGGGTAATACCCAATAGTAGGAGACACATGGTAGGATGCTGTCATCCAACCCGTCTCATTGAGGTTTCGTAGAAGAGGCTGGGAATGTGCCCATCCATCCACCTCGAACTTCCGCTCTGAATCTAAAACTGTCTCAGCATTCCCACTGCCAGGCAGAGCCTCGACAAGAGCCTCTGCACCGTCGTCAGCAAAGTGTCTGATTCTTGCACAACCACAGACACTCACTGTGTCTTTTCTCTCTCCTCGAAGCCCACACCACTCACACCGTCAATGCTTGCTTTTGCCGTTCTCTTCCACTGGACTCTACCCTCCACAAGGGGAGGAACAGTGTCTCTTGTGCATCACCATGTTTCTAGTGCTCAGCACATGGCTAGGCACACAGAAGATGCTGAATAAATGTCCATTAACTGGCAACATCTATGTGAGATGAATTAGTACTCGAGAAGCTGCTGCCCTCCGAGGCTGCCATGTACTACTGCTGTTGAGATGGCCACACATGTCGGAGCCAGCAAATCAGGCAGCCTGGCTACAGACAGGCTGTGTGCTGGGCAAGTTTTTCCACTCTGTGAAATGGGAATAATAATACCGACCTCATAGGGTTATTCTGATGCCTAAAATTAGATAGCATTCATGACAGCACGTGGCAAGCTGTATTATTGTTACCAATTATATTTTGCCCTTCCCATAAGAGAATTATACATCCCCACTTACTGCCACCAGCCTTGGGAGGAGGGTACTTCCCTACTCCACTGAGGCCAAGCCTGGCCACGTGCTTTGCCTTGGTCAATGCAATATATGTTACAAATGTCACATCTAAGAACAAACTCCAAGAGCCACTGCGTGTTTCTTCTATTACTCTTGTCCCTCTGCCAGGAGAATGGTGTTTCCCAGATTAGGGCTGTTCCTTCAGCCTGGACCCCAGGGTGAGACACCTAGAGCAGAGCTGCAGCCAACTCCCAATACAAAATGTAGGCAAGAAAGAAACCTTTGTTGGGGCTGCTGGTCACAGCACGATAACCTGGAGAGAAAGCTGACTGCTACACAGTGCCCGCCCCAAAGCCGGTGAGCTGTAAACCTCTGTGTAATATACACATTCTGAGGCCTTGACCAGATCAACTGCTCCAGTGTTTCTGGTTCTTTTGGGTGTGCCATTCAATTATGAAAATAAATTCAAGGTGGCACCTTGTGGCATAAAAGGGAAGCGGATATTTTTTTTAATGGGATGCAAAGCTGATCCATCCTGTTAGGGCAGAGCAGTACCTGGAGCTTAGAAACCTCATCCGAGTTTCTTTCATAAATTATTAATTCAGATGAAGAGTAGCTTATATTTATTGAGTCTTTTTGCTTATATTCATTGAGCTTTTATTGAAGAGCAGTGTGCTAGGCCCTTGCTGAATGCTCACAACTGTGCTATGAGATGCAGCCATACACCAAGGGCACGTGATGCCCGGGGCAGCGAGATGTTTGTGAGCCCTCTCACCCCACAGCACCCTGCCAGATCCCCAGTAGACTGGCAAAGAGATCAGGTGCTCCCTTTCTGCTCCCCCTCAGTAAGCCCCTAGTGGGGGAGGTACTAACATTACCCACATTATGAGAAACTGAGACTTTGAGAAGTGAAAACCATGCTGATGGTCATCTAGCCAGTCAGCGGCAGAGCCACAATGGGAAGCCAGAGGTGCCAGACTTCAGAGCTGCTAACCGTGATGCCAGGTTCTCTCCCATGTTCACCCACAAACCATATTCCCTTCTGCTTCCAGTTCCAGACTGAGGGATGTTCACCCTAAGCCTGTCTGCACCTTCACATCAGGACACCGGCAGGTTGCCCAGGAAATACCCAAGACCCAGGGGGCAGTAAGAGACAGGTGGTACTGGGGAAGCAGGTGTGGCCTTTTGTTTCCTCTTCTGATCTCCGCCGACCTTGGCTATTCACCTCGAAGCTTGCTGATCTCCGCTTGCAGTTGGGGACCCAACCCCCTAACATTCCCACCCAGGCCCTGCATTAAGCACTGATGCTATTTGGTGCTATTTAAGAGTGGCCCCTTCTCCTTAGGAGTTCCACCTTCCACCTTAGTAGAGGGACAGGCATGCAAACAATTATCTACATTACAAGGCCTACATGGTAAAGGGGGATAGAGTAAAGAGAATCATCAGACAGAGAGGAGAGAGCTGAATGCTGGCTGAGTGTCAGGGACAGCTTCAGGAGGAGGGGCACTGAAGCCTGGCTTTGTAGAACCTCAGTAGGCAGGTGTTGAGAAGGGGGGCATCTCCACTAAGAGACAAACCCTCCCTGCTGGGGGAAGTAGAGAGTGCAGTGGCTCGTATGCAGGAAACATAGGTTGGGACCAGATTTTGGAAGGCCTAAATCCCAAGCCAGAACTTCTATTTTACTTCTGTGAAAATCTAGGTTGAGCCGAGTCTTAAACAGCCTGCATAAGAAGGGCCAAGAACCAAGGGGCAATTCAAGTGCCTGCGACTTTCTTGAATGTGGGGGACTTTGGGGGACAAAAGTTCCAAATGGCCTGAGGTTGGAAAACATACTATGGACACTAAATAATAGGGTATTAAGACAGAAGGCAAATCGACCTCCCTTCTCTGTAAAAGGAGGGTTAAGAATGGGATAAACATGGAAGTCTGAAGTTCAGCATGGCCAAGCAGATTTATTCATTCTCTGAACAGGTATTTATTAGGCATCTACTATGGACTAGGGATGGTTCTAGGCAATTGGGAAACATCAGGGAATAAAAAATCCTTGCACTCCTGGAGCCTTTGTCCTAAGGAAACTTCGTAACAGCAAGTGCTTCCTACGTGCCAGAAACTATTCTGAGGTTATACAATAACTCGCCTAGACTTCACAATAATCATATGAGACAGCTGTTATTATCATAATTGTCTGAATAAACTGAAGCTCAGAGCTGTTAGCTTGTCCTGGGTCATGGAAGCAAGTGCAGAGCTGGAATGATCACCAGGCAGCCTGCTCTGGTGGTGGGCTCTGGACCGCCATGCTGTACTGTGAGCAGCTGTAAGAGGGGCGCTGAGTTTCCAGTTCACAGCCCGCAGGGGAATGGCTGGCCTTGCTTCAGGCTTTCTCTTTAAACCCTTGAAGAGAGGTGAGGAGACTTTGTCCTCCCTCCTGAGGACACGAATGGGAGCCCATCCACTGTTGGTTACTCGTCCATGACGAGGTGAATACAGAAATGGAGAGAAAGTGCTTAAAACTTTTACAGCAATTTGTTGAATCTAATATTAAGAAAACAACTGGTGTCTCAATCTGCTTGTCTTTTTTTTTTTCCATCTCCTTTTTCTAGTAATTCATTTTTATTGCATTTTCTAAAAGTATTGGTCTGGACTGAATTGGGCATTTAAAAAGCAAAACAAAATCCTGATCCCTTGCCACAGCTCGTTTGAGAAGCATTGTTCTTGGGGAGTTCAAGTTCCCTGGGCTGGATGGATTGCAGTGCTGAGAACACAGAGACCCTAATGAAGGTCAAGGTCCAGGAAACATCTGTGTGGGTACTTCCTGTATTTCACCCTTTTTTCCATTTCTAGCAGGTGGGTAGACCTTGTGCTCTCCTGCTTCAGTGTGCGTGTGTGTGTGTGTGTGTGTTTGGGGGTGTGTGTGGTGGCAGAAGCTGCTTTGGGTCAGTGGCCCTTTGGGTCTTTTGCAAAAGCCTAAACTTAAGGAAATGAAGCTATCCTCCTAGGGGGTGGGGAGGTACTTTCCTTCAAAACCAGGTTAGACTGTGCCGAGGGTGGCAAGGGGGCGGGGGGTGCTATACTGTGGTGTGTGTAGGGCAGCCAGGGGCTGACACCTGGGATTCCCAGGTCCTGGGCCCCAAGCATGGCTCAGAAGCCAGACTGACTTGAGCCCAGAAGGGGCTGCGAGGGCCAGGACAAGGGACATCCCAGGCAAATCGAAGGGGGCCCATGATCATGGCTTCTCCAAGATGAGCACGGCACCTTTGCCCAACTCGGGGTCAGAGGGAGCCCCAAGAATGACCGAGACTGAAAGTCCTGGCAGGCCAGCAGAAGTGGGGCTCCGAGTCCAAGATAATTCGATTTAAAGAAAATAAAGCAGTATCTCTTGCACAGTGAGTCTGTGGACCAGGATCCATACCTGTTACCCTTTGTAAATAATGTTTAGAAGCTATAATGAAGGAAAAGGTTCTGGAAGGTTAGGACAGAGGGGAGGGCGTTTCAGGCTCACAGCCCCAGAGGTGAGCAAGTGTAGGGGTGCGGAAGGAGCCACACGCTGTGGTCTGGGGCCCAGGCTACCAGCTGTGCAACTGCCAAGCCGTGGCAACTGCTGCTCCTTCTACCTGGAATACTCTCTCTCTTTTAATTGTACTAAAACACATATAAAGCAACATTTCCTGTTTTAATCATTTTTAAGTGTATACTTGAATGGCATTACTTACATTCACAGTGTTGTACAACCATCACCACCATCCATTATCCAAACTCTTTCATGACCCCAAACAGAAACTCTAGACACATTAAGCAGTAACTGCCCATTCCCTCTTCCCCCCAGACCCTGGTAATGGCTACTTTCTGCCTCTATTAATTTGCTTACTTTAGATTTTTTTTCTTTTTCTTTCTTTTTTTTTTTTGGTACATACCAGGCCCAGGGATTGAACCCGGGACCTCGTATGTGGGAAGCTGGAGCTCAACCACTGAGCTACACCAGCTCCCCTAGATATTTTACGTTATGTTAGTGAAATCATACAATATTTGCCCTTTTGTGTCTGGCTTATTTCACTTAGCATCATGTTTTCAAAGCTCATGCATTTTGTAGCAGGTATCAGAACTTCATTCCTTTTCATGGTTGAATAATATTCCACTGTATGGATATACCACATTTTGTTCATCCATTCATCAGTTGATGGACACTTGGGCTGTTTCCATCTTTTGGGCATTGTGAACAATCCTGCGATGGACACTGATGTAAAACGATCTATTTGAGTCTCTGCTTTCGATTCTTTTGGTTATATACCTAGGAGTGGAATTGCTGGTTCTATATGGTAATTTTATATTTCAGGAATACTCTTGACATGACGTGGCCTCCTTGCTCATCTTTCAGACATCAGCTGAAAGGTGCCATCTTCAGAGAGGCCTTCCTGGAGTAGTGGGTGTGTTGTGTGTGTGTTGTATGTTTGTGTATTGTGTGTATATGTGTGTTGTGCTATGTTTAGTGTGTTCCTGTGTTATAGGTTATATGTGTACCATGTAGTATAGCTCTGTGTTGTATGTTGTTGTGCATGTTGTGTTGTATTGTGCATTCTGTGTAGTGTGTACCTGTGTGTATGTGTGTGGTGGTATGTGCTATTGTGTGGTGTCTATAGTGTGTTGTGTGTAGTGAGAGGTGTGCTGCTTGTGATGTGTTGTGTGTTGTGCTGCATCTGTGTGTATGTGTGTAGCATTTTGTGTTGTGTTGTGTTGTGTGTGAGGTGTGTTCTATGTAGTGAGTATCTGTGTCTGTGTTGTTTGTGTGCTGTGTGTGGTGTTGTGTATGTGGTGTGCTGTGTATGTGCTATGCTATGTGTGCAGTGTGTGAGGTGTGTTATTTGTGATGGGTTGTGTGTGTGTGTGTGTGTGTGTGTGTGTGTGTGTGTGTGTAGGGGTACAGAGGAGCACTGCTGGATTTGTAATCCTACAGCTGCTCAGCTGCTTTCCTTCCGTTTCCTCCTATCCCCTAATTCCCCGCAGGTCCCTCTGTCCGCGTCAAGTGCCACAGTTTTGCAGGCAGAGCAGGAATTGAGCCTAGGGTCACCCTCTGGACATGAGGAGTCACGTTCTGTTCTGCCGTTGGGGAAATCCTGAGAGTCTTCACAGCACTTCCTACCGGGTGATGTGAAAGTGAAACGCAGCTGCCCAAGCAGCCCTGAACATCACAGCTGGGCTCCGCGGAGTCTCCCTCTTCAACTCCTTTGCACTGGGTCCACAGGAGGTCCCTAGAAATTCGGGGGTGGGGTGTCCTGGGGTCTGGGTATTGGTGGTAGATGCTGAGGGCTGGGCATGGAACTGGAGCCTCTTTTCCGAAACTCACAATTCCCACACCCCCATCTAGGGGGTGAGGATCAAACGGCCAGACTGGCCAGAGAAGCTCTTCTTGGGCGAGCCCTGACTGTTTCCTATTGCTGATCTGGGCAGAATCCCCAGAGAACAACTTTCCCCAAGAGATTCAGTTGCCTCTGCTCTCAAACTATAAACAGGAAACGGAGAGGATTGCTCAGAAGTGAGCTATTCTAATCAAAATAGCCCCTGCGGATATTCGCTTTCTCCTGAAATTCCAGTTTCAGTTTCCATTCAGTGGAAATGGAGAGGGAGGCTGCTCAGTGGGCCCAGGCCTCCCACAGCTCAAGGGTCCTGGGAGGGCCGGAAGCTGCCTGCAGCAGAACAGGTTGGACCCGAGGGTCAGGGGGGCCTCTCAGCAAACACAGGGGTGTCTCTACCTGGAAGAAGTCCAAAGAAGCCAATTCTGGGGATGTTTCCAGAAATCCAGTGTCCTTTCTTCTTAGAACCCAGAGGCTCCCTCTAACCCCTTTCCCATTCATTCATTCATTCATTTACTTACTCACTCACTCATTTATCCAGCCAATATTTATTAAGCGCCTTCTGTGTGCCAAACACTGTCCTTGACATTTGGGATGACGGCAGAGACCAAGACCTCATCCCCACTTCATGAAACTCATCATCTAGTGGGGAAGAGAGAGGCTCACACACCATCCTGCCTGCTGGAGAAAGAGCCCCACTTGGTCCACCATGATACCTCAGACCCATGAATCAAGCACAACCATTTCAGCTCCCCTGCTAGACTCATTCTCAGCTTCCTGTTCCTAACAGAGCTTCCCAGCGGCAGAACTGGACTCCACCTGTTCAGAGCAACCTGAGGCGGTTTTAAGACACATCTGCAATCTCTGATGCTTCTCCCTTCTAGCTGCCCTCCCCTTGCCACAGATAGAATGTGGCTGAGTGATGCTACGTGACACAGGACGCCAGCTTCAACAAGGTGGTGTAGGCTGCCTGGCTCTCTCTCAGGACACTTGCTCTTGGAAGCCAGCTGCCATGCTCAAAAGAGCCCCAAGAGGGTCCCAGTGGACCTTCAGCATCCACTACCAGACCTGTGAGTGACTCTAGCCCCAGCTGTCATCAGGAGAGATCCTGAGCAAGACCTGCATAGCTGAACCCTGAGAGACAGTGGCAGGAACAATAATCAAAAGAATAGGAATAATTACATTAAATGATTGTTTTTTACTTAAGCCCCTAAGATTTGGGGTGATTTGTTATGCAGCAGTAGATAATCAGAACAGTGCCCCGGCCTGGACTACTGGCCGGCCTCCACTCCTCTACAGCCTCGCTACACAAGGTGAGGTCAGATGACCAGTGGCAGCGGATCACTCGGGAGCTTGTTACAAGTGCAGAACCTTGGGCCCCACCTCAGACCTACCAAACGTGCATTTTAACAAGACCGTCAATTGTGTCACGTGCATGTTAAAGTTTAAGAAGCCCTGCTCTGCAACATCTTTTTTAAAATATTTTTTTAATTTCTTCTTTTTCTTGCAACATCTTTTAAGGGAATGCTTAAAAATTTTCAAACAAAAAACCTTAATATAACAGACCCCAACATACCTATCACCCAGATTGAACAGATAATCTTAGCAAACGTTTATTCTGGGCTGGACACTATTAAGTGCTTTACAAATGCTAACTCATTCTACTTCCACGAGAGCCTTGTCAGGAAGGTGCTATTATGGAGTGAATCGTTTCCCCACAAAGACATGCTCAAGCCGTAACCCCCTGTCCCGTGGATGTGAACCTATTTGTAAATAGGATCTCTGAAGATGTTATTAGTTAAGGTGAGGCCAGGTTGAATCAGGGTGAGCCTTAATTCGATGTGACTGGAGTCCCGATAAGCAGAGGAAATTGGGATACAATCAGAAGGAGGAGACGGAAGGAGACAGACAGCCATGTGATAGAGGTAGAGACTGAATGACAGATTCTCAGCAAGCTACCACCAGAATGACATGGGCTTTGGAGAAAGCATGACTCTGCCGTTCCTTTGATTTTGGATGTCAAGCCTCCAAAACTGTGAGACAAGAAATTCCTGTTGTTAACGCCGACCAGTCTGAGGTATTTGTTATAGCAGCCCTGGCGAACTTAGACAGGTGCTATTATGTCATTCATCCCCGTGTTACAGAGGAGGAAACTGAGGACAGACTGATTAAGTAGTTTACCCAAGGTCACATAATGCATAGGTGACAGAACTGGTATCTGAACTCAGGGGTACTGGCTGCAGGGTTACACTCTTCTGCTTCTCGATGTTTAACTCTGTGCCGCCTCTTCCCTCTCCCATTATATCCTAAGTCCATCAAGTCTTCTCTGAACTGAGTCTCCAATCCATCCCCTCCTTTCCTTTGCACAGGCACCATCCTACTTTGGTTTAGAACTCCTGCAATAGCTCCCTGGCTGGCCTGCAGCCTCTGGTGTCTCACCACCCCAATGCCCCAGATTAATCTTCCTGCAAATGCTACTCCCACCATCCTCCATAACCAAGCCTCTTCAGTGGTTTTGCTCAGCTTGGCATCCACACAGGTCCATACGGACTCCAAGGTCCTGGAAATAAGGTCCCACCTCTAGTCTCTGACAGAAAACAGAACAGAACACCATCAGGTGCCCACGTCACAACTCGCAGCAGCTTCTGGGTTTCCTTACATCATTTCTTCCTGCCTGGGATTGCCTCCTTCCTCGCCTGGTCTCCTTGTCCCATAAACCCTGTCTCTAATCCCACCTCCTTGGCAAATTCTTCCTTGATTTTTTTTTTTTTTTAAGATTTACTT
>JAQZBX010061149.1:0-17160 GCA_029593785.1 Cabassous unicinctus
TTATCTGCTCCCCAAAGCTATGAGGGGGTCCAGGCAGCCAAATCAACAGAAGTTAAAGCCCTCTCCACCTTCTGTCAGAGCCTTCCCTCCCTCAGAGTATGCTCCCTCATGCCGGCTGTGGGAGTCACGGATGTAGGATTCACGGCTCCAACCAGCCATTTTCTGTGCGGGCGGGGCTCAATCGTCTGTGTTAACCCCCATAGGCAAGCTCAGAACTCAAGAATCTCCACCGATCACTCCACGCCGTCGATCTACCCGCTGCTAGATGACCCAATCTTCTCGCTCCATGCGCCCACAGCACAGACCCTTGGCCAGGCCCTGTGCACAATTGGCCATCCCGGGAGAGCTAGTTCGTGTGTACCCTCCTAAACTGACGCCATCTTCAGTAGCTAGATTTTGATGATTTTTTTTATACTTTGTAGCAAATGTCTTGCAACAATTCAAGGTATTGGTGGTGGGTTGATGTATGGGATCCCTGTATGATGTTATGCATGTTTGTTTTGTAAGTTAACAACTTTTATTATACACGTGTTCATGTATGTTCATGTATGAATGATTTACTTTGATATATTTTTAATTGCCATAATTTCTTCTAAATTAATTGATTTTTTAAATTTTTTTCTTTACTTTTAAAAGAACATTAGATTATATGAATGTTACATCAAAAAATAATAGGGATTCACCTATATTCTACCACCTCCCACTCCCGCAATTTCTCCCATTAACAACATCTTTCATTAATGTGGTACATTTTTTTCAATTGATGAACACATATTGAAGCATTGCTACTAAAAATGGTCTACAGATTACATTATATTTTACACTTTGCACTGCACATTTTATAGGCTTTGACAAAATGTATAATTGTATTTGTCAATGCAAAATCATGCAGATTGATTCCAATGTTTCAAAAATGCCATGTGTTACACCTATTGTTCCCTCTACCTCCTGTCAGAACTGCTGGTGACCAAATTTTTAATATTAATGTTCAAATTCTTCCAATACTAGAATAATAATAACTCTAATTTCATCTATAGTTACATCCCCACCCCTTATTTTTATTAGTTCCTTTATCTTGAAGATTTTAGGAAGATTGAGAGAGAGTGTAGATCCTGTTGAGCAGATGGATGGAGCTGTCTTGCTTTCAGTTGTAGATACTCTCTGCTTCTTCAGTTAGGTGTTGTCCATCATCATCATTTTGTTTGTTATCCTGGGTGTGTGTGATGAACTGGAGAGTATGTGTTGGCTGAAACTCTGCTGAGATTCAGGGCTCACTCAACTTATGAACAGTTGGAAGATTTAAATCTCTGGGACATGTGTTTAATGAGTGTATTGCTAATTATAGGTTCAAATAAATGGGGCAGAAAAACAATGTGTAAGAAAATTATAAGTGAATATAACTCTGATACATTGGGGGAGATGGGTTATCATGTATTCCAAAGCAAGGCTTACTGATGGGATGCTGATTTCCTGAGGTTCTCAGCCCTGGCTATAGTGTCTAGATGTTTCTAGGGTCCCCAGAAGTACCTCCACTTGAGGCACTGAATACTGTGGCAATCAATGATATCCTATGTATATGTGCATAATCGTAAACTCTGGAATGACCTGCTAAGTCACTTTGAAATCTATTAGTCATAAAAATTCATTCACATTTAATATTTCCCCCTTTTGGTTTAGGTCTATCTCCAAAAGCATTGGTAGTTGGAGCTTGTTAATAATAATCCCTCAGTGCCAGGGAGGTTCATCCCCAAGATTCATGTCCTACATTGAGGGGAAGGCAGTGAATTTATATGTTGAGTTTGGCTTAGACGAAGGTGACATTTGAGCAACAGAGCCCACAGGAGTTAACTCTTAGGCAATATATATTGCCAGGTTAAGTTCCAATTTCACAAAAAATGTTTCATAAATACAACCATTAATATCAAGAGCTTGGTGCATTGGTCCACACTCCTTTGCTAAGCACTTCCCATGTACTCCAGAGATTCTTGTCACTTTATGAGAGGATGTAGCAGGACTCCCCAGAATGAGAACTCAATATTCCATCAGTTCCTCTGTGGGTCTCCATTCACTGAGATAACACACCACGACCACATGAACGTATTCATACTCCATAAAGGCATGCCCCATGTGCACTCCCACACACATCTCCCAACCACTGACACCCTGGACCAATGATCCTTCCCTAACACTGCTACCATTTCTCTGCAATTGAAAAACAAGGCCAACAAAATAAACAATAATCAAATTTTAAAAATAAAATAACAAAAGTAAAATTTTGCATAGTATCTTTCTTCACTGTAAGATCTGTTTACAGGGGGGTGGAGAGAGAATTTCTTCTGTATATTCCCTAAGTCTTTTTCTTTTTTAACTTTATTTTCTGAGAAGCTTTAGATTTCAGAATTCACATAGAAATTACAGCAGATTCCCATACACACCATCCCCTCATCCCCAACATCCTTGCTTACAAATAACATCCTACATGAATACGGTACACTTGTTTCAATCAATGAATATATATCAATGCATTGCTACTAAATATGGCAGATGGTTTACATATAACACCATACTGGAAAATGGGATCATCTGAACAAAGTCACAAAAAAAGTCAGAGTTTTCCAAGTGTTTATGAAAAGACAGCTGTAATGCCACTAAACATTGTAACAAGGAATGCAGGGCACTCAGGATCCAGGACCCCAGAACTAGCAAAAACCAAGAGCTGGGAGTTCATGATGATTGTGTAGTGCACGTGTTAACCAATGGCCACAAAGCAGTCATAGGCTACCATAACCAGAAGGAAGTAATCCAACCCTCCAAAGAGAAAGAAAATGTAGATCTGCAGGATGCAACCTTCAAACATAATGACCCTGATCTTTGTTCACCAACATCTTTGTGAATGTGGTGCAGATGAAACAGATGTCACAAAGTGACAGGTTGGAGAAGAAGTACATGGTTGTGTGGAGGTGGGAGTCAGTGAGGTGGTGACCAGTATAATGAACAGGTTCCCAAAGATGATGGTCAGGTTCATGAACATAAAGAGGCTAAAGAGGAAGGACAGCAATTCTGGTTCCTCTGAAAATCCCCAAAGGAGAAATTCTGAAATTCTTGTATCATGTCCTTGTTCCACGTGTTTTATGTGACTATCCAGAAAAAAGAAAGAACTAATTTTCAAACAAACAACCATTAGTAGCCTATTTATAATGAATATTTTGAAGTCCAGAATTTAATTTGGATTTATTTATCAAATATAAACAGATAGTGCCACCTCTAAATGGGAATATTTCCCAATCTGTCATGCATTGTAGGATTTTTATGGAAATTTCATTTATTTGTGGAATGAATATTCAGTCCCACTCTTCTGTGTATACTGAATAGGCAATGGTAGTAATGTGCTGAAAACAAAATTTCCTGCAATCTGATGATGGAGAAATAAAATAAGCAAACAAAATCATACCCATATTACATGTCACATAGTGACAACTGATAAAATGAAATCAAAACAGGTAAAATTGAGAGCTTCAGAAGGAGTGCTCAATGTTCAGGCAAGGCTGGGAAATGGGGAAACATTTTAAAAGAGACCTCAGGATAAAGACTGCAGAATCCACAAGGGTATCAGATGTTTAAGACTAGCAGAGGCCCTGTGGAAAGGGCTTCATTGTATGTTCAAGGTCAACAAGGATGGCAGGGTGGCAGGGGATGAGTAAAAGGGAGTGGGATGAAAAATGGTGTCAGAGAAGTTTAAGAACTAGGTGGCCCTTGATGATGAAACTTCAAGACATAGGGAGTCTTTTATCTACATGTATTTCTTGCAATTTATTAAGTTGGTTACCAAGATGTATTAGTCAGAGTTCTCCAGGGAAATGAAACTAGCAGGAAGGAGGTAGGTAGATAGATAAATGATAGATTGATAGATAAATAGATAGATATAGAGATATAGATAGACTATATATACATATATATGTAAATATTAAGTGATTTTTCATAAGATTAGGTTCATGAAAGCATGTGGATCAGTGAGTACAAATTCCATAGGGAAGACAACAAGAATTAGAAACTGAATCAAGTTAATATTGAATTCCCCCACAGAGGTTGCACAATGGAAATTCCAATGAAAGTGATCATGAAAGTCCCAGCAGAAGTTGGGTACCTGAAATAGAGATAGAAAATATTCATTCTGACTAATGAAATACCCAGGGTTCCCTTTAAGGCTCCAACTGATTGGATAAGGAAACTCCTGTTATTGTTGAAGACAGTTTCCATTGTTGATTCTAGATGTAATCAGCCAAATGAATCAATTGAATATTATTTTATATCCACCTATGAAATACTCTCACAGTAACAATCAGGCCAAAATTTTCTTGACCAAAGAACTGGACACACAATCCATGCAAGCTAACACATGAAATTAACTATCACAATCCACAACTAGTAAATTTGTCACCCCTACACATCTCCTTAAATGTCACTTAATTTCTAAACAAGTCAATAACAGAGACATACCTTCATCTAACATAACTCAACTGCTCTGCTTACTATCAGAAATACATACTTTCCCCAGAAGAGGACGCAAGTACATAGGCAATATTAATTATTATCCTTGATATAACTTAAATATTATAACATAAAATTAAAACAATTTATTTTATATGCCTCAGGAATAAGGAAGGAGAAAAAAAAAGATATTTTCTTTATGTATATAAAGAAACGTATTCATAACAAAGCAAGGAAGAAATAACTATTCCACTGCTTATTACTGCAACTGCTATTGTGTTCTTAGCTCATATTTAAAATTACCTCTTCCTCTACCCATCTCATATAGATGGTACTCTCAGCAAATTCCTCATCTAGTCATGGCTTTTTATCTGGTGGTGTGACCCAATTTTCACTTCTGAGAGTTATGGGCTGTTAGTCTGCCTGGGTTGGTTTTTTGTAGTTTTCCATTGACTTTAATCATAGGGCATGGTAGTATTAAGAGATGTCTTAAAGGATCTCTTATATTCCAGGCAAACTCTTCTTTACATACATTGCATAGTAGTAGTTCTATTTCCATTTGATAATCAGGATCATTCATTGAAACCAGTACAGTTTATTCTTTCTTTTTCTGATGATTCAAAGGCATGAAGAGTCCCAAGCAGTCCATTGATAATATTCCTTTCCAGTTCAATGGAAACATTGTTGTATCTCTTCATGGGAGCACTTTTCCTTTTATGAATAAGACTTTTAAACCAGCAAAGCAGAAGGCTGAAGATACAGGAAGCAAAAGTTTTCTAATGAATAACTAGGAGCAATAGTGGGTGATCATGTTCCCATTTCCATACCATGATTCCTGGACGCATGAACCCTGGTTATGGAATAAATAGCAAAATAGGGTGTATGTTGATTTAGAGCATAAACTACCTCCTGAAGAATATTGCCACAGCAGTGCAAAGTATTGCCACACAGCTACTAGAATGACTGAGTCTTCCAAAAACCATTCCATTGATTTATCAATCCATTGCATCAGCATGAAGGAGAATATTGTCAGGCCAGTGAATTCCATAAGCATGTGTCCATTCCCATGTTTTCTTTGTTGATAAGTAGGTTTCTTGATCAGAAGCAATGTTGGGTGGAATACTATATGAGTCTGCCAAAGGGTTGCCAATGCAAAGTACCAGAAATCCATTGGCTTTTTAAAAAGCTGTTTATTTTGGGTAAAAAATTACAGTCTCAAGGCCATGGAAAATCCAACTCAAGGTGCCATAAGAGGTTCTTCCTCACCAAAGTCAGCTGCTATGTGTTGAAGCAAAATGTCAGGTGATCTCTGCTGGTCTCTGTCTCCCCCTCCAAGCGTCCTCTTCCTCTTGCGGTTCCATGGGTCCAGCTTTTTCCCAATCTCAGCTGCAGGGTGGCATAGGACTTGTCTCTCAGGGCTTCTTATGTCAGTTTTGGCTCCCTTCCCAAGATCAGTTGCAAGCTATCAGGCAAATGGTCCATCTCTGCCTGGGACTTTAGCTGTTTGAGCCTTCTTTCTGTCACATGGCCAGATCAAAATGACTAGCTCTCTCTTCCATGTCTTCAGTCTGTGTGAGTCCCTTTATCTCAGACCCTGCAAAGGGCAGGGACACAACCTGAGTCATGCCCTATGAATTAGTTGAATCAAAGCCTTAATCTTTACAGGTAATATAAGGGAAGATGCCTCAGCTGAATTTAATGCAATCAAAGGGTGTCATACCCAGAGGAATTTATTAGTTTGCAAACATAATCTTTCTATTTGGGGCATTCATAAAATAATCTCAAACTGCCATAGATACTATGACATTGGATAAGGCATTCTGTAAGTCCACAGATGGTAGTTACACAGAATCATTTTCTGCAATGAAGATAGATGCATATCCAGTGAACAGCTCTATTCCTTCAAGAAAAGAAAAGAAAACAAAACAAAACAGAGCACCATCCATTATGAAAGTTGTCTAATGTAAACAACCTCCCGCCAGGTAACAGGCTGGTCACCTTGAGGAATGGTGCCATATCAGGGACTGAGTGTTGGTCTGTGCTGCTGGCAGAACAGACAATCAGCAGTGGCCATAGTCAAGTTGGCTTTGGTGAAGGGAAGTCCTTGTTCCTGAGTCCATGCATAAACTCCATCCCTACTACTATAGCCATTTTGTTCATAAGCCCATTAAGCAGTGACAGGAGTGGCTGGTGTAAGAGGCCACTGGTAACCACAGGGTCAAGTCATCTTATTCACTTGAATATTAATATCTTCCTCTGTTAAAGTCATCCTCTGGTGAGCATTCACATGGGATACAAATATCTTCCTGTTTTTGCTCATTCAAGAAGGACTATACATATACCTCTTCCCAAGATATCTTTGTCAACAATTTTCCATTCATGTTAGTTCCAAATCCCTGATCATCCAGCCAAATCATGGGCCAGAGCCTATGAATCAGTATACAAATGCACTTCTTGCTATTTTTCCTTCCAAACAAAATGTATAACCTGTTGCACTGCTCTCAATTTTGCCCAGTGGAAGGATTTCCATTCACCACTGCCTTTCAGGGATATCCTAGAAAGGAGCTGTAGTGCTGCAGATGTCCACTTACAGATGGTACCTGTATATCATGGAGAAAAAATTCATAACAAGAAACACATTTTCCTTCCTCAGTCTACTAATCATGGGGTTCTCTACCTGAGGCCATTGTTGCTGCCTGGCAAACTGTAGGCAATGAGGCAGAAATGGGAATCATGCACACTTGGGTAACTTTCTCTTGCAGCTTACTTTTGCCTTCATGGCCAGCATGAACCAGATGTCTTATATAACAAGTCCATTTGATGATACAGTTCTGCTGTACACATAAATTTTATGGTTTGGTGGATCATAAAATAAACCAGCTCATGATAGGCAGCTAAATTCTCATGTCAACCTTGTGGCTCATGGTTAAGCAATGATTTGGTCTCTACTAAGACACAATAACAGGGCCAAAGATGTTTCTCACAAGGAGAGACTGTATCTACAGAGGATGGCATGGTGGGTTTTTCTCCAAATTTTTAAGGTTCTGCATTGTGAGTCTCCCTTAGGGTTATGCCAAAAGCTCCAAACAGCCCCTCTATTTGCCTTTGAAATTTCTGGCTCCATTGGATATGCTGGATCATATGGCCCAAGTGACAATACATCTTTCTCAGCAGACTTAACTGTTGAAAAGTCTCTTCTTGTCCAAGTCACCTGTCAAAATTAGCAGCTTTTCAGGTCATTTTGTAAACAGGCTAGAATACCATACCCAAATGAGGGATATGTTGCCTCCAAAATCCAAAAAGGAAAAATCCCATCTTTGAGGGGATATCTAGAAATTACCTGCACCTCTGGAAACCTAGATTTCACTAAGGTGAAAGGTTCTTGAGTTTTTGTTGATTTTTCCTGCCACCTTGTGACATGCAAATACTTTACCAAAAAGTCTAGAGTATTTGCTACTTCTTGCTCCTAGGTCTCATCAGCATAATGTCATCAATAAAATAGACCACTGTCATGTCTTTTGGAAGGAAATGGTGATCAAGTTACCTTGAGTTGATTATCAAATAACCTGGAGAGTTTATATATACCCGAAGTAGGACAGGGAATGTGTATTTATCTCTGGCGTTGCCAGCTGAAAGCAAACTTTTTTTGGTGATCTTTACTAACAGGTAACAACAAAAACAAAAAAGATTTTTCCAGATCAATAGCTGCATATCATGGATGTTATCTTCCCAACTTCTAAAACCATACAATGGGTTGACTTTAACAATAGGAATTTATTGGCACACACTTTTTAAGCTAGGAGAAGTCCAACATCAAGGTGTCAGCAAGGAGATACTTTGTCTTTGAAGACTGTTCTGGGGCTGGCTAACAGCGTTCCTTGGGTCCTCAGCTTGTCTCTCAAATGTCAGTACACATGGTGGAATCATCTCCTTTCTCTTCTGGGTTCCTTTTCTTTCCAGCCTTTTCCTGTGGCTTTCTTCATTTGGCTTTCTCCTTAAGGCCTCCAGTAATAGGATTAAGACCCATCCTGATTCAGTTAGCTACATTTTAACTTAAAAAAAACATCCTCAAAGGTCCTATTTCCAATGAGTTCACACTCACAGGAATGCATTCAGATTAAGAACATATTGTTCTGGGGTACATAATTTAAACTTCCACTCTACTTACCAGTGAATGTGTTGATTTGCTAAAGCAATGAGAACACTTCTGCAACAGCAGGTGCAATTGGAGTCAGAATCTGGTTACTTCATGATAAACCACTGTCACTATCCAAGATCTATCTGTTTTCTGCACAGCCAAATAGGAGACATGAAGAAGATGAGGTAGGAGTCACCTACCACAACTGCATCCTTCAAATCCTTCATGGTAGATGGCACTAATCCTGCAATCCTTCCAGAAACCTGCTATTATTTTTGATTCACTGTTTTGTTAGTTAGAAGCAGTTCTAGTGGCTTCTGCTTGGCCCAAATTCCAAGAGTCAAGGAACCAATGTGGAGTTTCTATCCATTCATAAATATGTTTATTTCAATTACTCATTAGGAAACTGAAGAAATAACCAAAGAATGGGATGATAACCGACTGGAATCACTGTAGAGACAGACCTGAGCTAAAACTCCATTGATCACCGACTTCTCTATAAACCCTACATATACTGGGGGGCCACAGTGATGTTTAGGGTCTCATGGACTTCATGTCAGATCAGAACAAGCATCTGGTAATCCCTGAAATGTATGATCATTTCCTTTTCCCCAATGCACAATCACCCAAGTTAAAGGCCCTTGCTCTATTTAGGGATTGTTAGAAGGAATGTTAACAATATAAATCTTTGGCAGCATAAGAGTGTATTTGCCTACATATCCTGCTCTTGGTTTCATTCAAGAGGTTCTGGACCTGTAAGCTGTTCCAAATCTGGGAACTGATTGAAAGGCCATTAGTTTGTTTTTGTGATTAAGGTAGGCATTTGTTCACTTGGCTTGAAGTCTTCTGTTTATAAATATCAAGTAAGAATCTAGTAGACTGCCCAACAATTTCACTTCTGGTTACCGCAAGAACAACTAGCCAATACCACATGTGAGAGATGGAAAATGTGCATATTAAAATTTTCTTTTCTTAAGCAGCTCTGAAAAATTCCAATACCTTCCCCCAATGATGTCAAAATGGTTTCCTATTAAATTAATATTAGTAACTTATTTTTTGTTCTTAGTTCTTAGAAAGACATTAATCAGACCTTCCTAGTTCTACTTCCAGAAATATGAGGAATAAGATAATATCTCAAAATAAAACCACAGAATAGCTCCAGATTCACCTCATAGCCCAATAAATATGTAACTGTCATCAGCCAGTGAACTGGGACAGGAAGCAGGAGATTGGCATACTTGAAAAAACACAGGAGTAAGACATTTGTCCACATTTTCCCCATGAGAGCCTTTAAAAAATCTAGTGTCCTCACTGATATGACAGGAATGCATCACTCAGTCCTCACTTGATCCTGGAACCCTCCTCCTTTTTCTTTGCCTATAAAAACCCTAGCTCCTATTTTCACTTTGAACTGGTTTTGGGTAGATTCTCCCAGTACTTGCTCACACACTTGCAAAAAATCACCTTCTCACTGATAGTTATTTTTTTCCTTTGTAGCACCATATTGGGTGGATCCTTCTATTGGAAATATCCATACTCAAGGTAACACAGGCTACTGTAAGTCAGACTACTCTGATAACATCTATGACTCTGCTATCCATTATGGTAGCCACATCCACCTTATCTTTGGAGATTAAGTGCTGCCACTTGCTTCTGCCAAACTGGAATCCAATCATTCCCATTGTGTTTAAGGATCAAAGTTCAGTGACAGCAATTCCTACACTAATATCTTATATACAGAAAAAAGTGACCACATGGTCCTTCAAGGATATGGTTGATGGAGATTCATAATTTATTTCTTAAAACTGTGGTAAACGGTGTGTCCACTGAACATTCCTCAGGTGTGTGAACAGGTTTTACATGATAAATCCACTCCAACATTCAAATCTCTTTAAGCCCAGAGTTGCACAGGATGCAGGACCACAGCAAAAGAAATATTTTCAGTTTCCTTATAGCAGCTCATTAGCATTTTTCCTTGTTACTTCTACCCAGGAACCATCATTTCACTGTGGGACACTGGTCTGGACAGAAAGAAATTTTTACAACTGATGCTATGTTCCCAATAACCCAATTCTGAGACAGGGGAATCCCATTTTTATGATTTCTCCTCCATGAACTCCCCTGACTTCCACAGTTGCAACATCCTAGCAACTTACCTTATCTGTTAACTTAAAGTTTTTCCAAAGTTTAAGACTGAGGTGCCCAACTGGACCAGGTCACTTAAATCTCCAAAGCTCTGACATTGGGTGAAAACACAGTTCTTGTCATTACCTCCAGAAATTTGTTATTCTCCTCTTCAATAAAAAGGAAAAATATATTCATTAGATTTAAAACCATGGATACTATACTATTTTGCTTGATGAGGCTTTGCCAAAACAATTAGGAGTGTAATGCTTATAACTAAAATTACTACCTGTTATTTTGTCCTTCATTTATAAAGTGTTTGCTCATTAAAGAAATATATTTAGACCTTCTTGCACACCAGGGCATGAGAATAACAACATGAAGATTTTTTTTTCATATTTTTGCCCACATATCCTTGACTGGTACTCAATTTATTTTATTAACAGATCTGTTAATATTTCCAATAATTTAAGACTGAACAAGAAACAAAAAGCTATATATATATTTAAACTTCACAATCTGGTAAAATAAGTACAATTCAAAATTTGCATTTAACCATATTCAAGTGTACAATTCAGTGGAAATGCTTACATTCACAACAAGTGGCAACAAAACCATTTACATGAACTCTTTCATCACCTCAAACAGAAACATGGTGCACATTAAGTAATTTAGTGACTTTATTTCACAACTCAATCCATAAACTAATATCCACCTCTATGAAATTTCCTTCCTCTTCCTGTTTCATATAAGCAAGACCTTAACATATGTTTCATATTCTGTCTGATTTATTCCTCTCAACATGATGTATTCAATGTTCATCCATGTTGTAGCATACATCAAATGTTCCATCATTTTTGCTGCTGGATAGTATTACATTAAGTGTATAAATCATCTTGGGCTCAAACAAGGTCCATGGGAATTGGTCATGTTGTGCTTCTGGTTTGGGTCATGTTGTGTTTCATGGATTATATCATTTTAAAAAATCTGATGACCTTGTGATATGCCACTTTTTCTTATATATGTTACAGTAGGAAATAGGATTTTAAAAAATATCTCATATTATACATCCCTTTGTATTAAACCTTTGAAGTCCATTATTCATGAATATGATATGGCTTTCATGTCTCTAAGTGCAACAGCTATTCAAAAATGAAAGGAGATCCAGTCCCTAAAATCCTTCCTGAACTGCCATGCTTTCCATGGACTGACTAACCCTAGACATGTGATGTGTGGATGAATAAACCAAAATTTCTTAATACCACTATTTTGCTAGGTTTTCTTTTACTAGCAGGTGAATTCTATTCATAATTAGATTCAGTGTACTCAATACATTTTAGAATTATTGTAACAATTCCCACTAAGAAATGAGCTGCAAGAAAATACAAAAATAATTAGATTTCATGTGTATTTTGTAATAGTCACACAATGATATTGTGCTTTCATCTTTGGTGACTGTTGCACATATAGGAATGCATTGAAAAATTAGAAGACTTCCAAAATAGAACTACCAGAATAAGGAAAAATCCAAAAATATGCCTTTGGGGAACCAGAGAAAGAAAACAAGATGATATTATACATACATGGGGACAAAGTGACCTTGAAACCCATCTTCACCCACAAAGGAAGCTGAGATAGACCACTGAACATCAATTCATAAGGTCCCTGCTGATAACTCTAGACCCTCCAAGTGTCCCCATCTCTCCTTAACCATTCAGGAAAGGGCTATGTCCTGCCAAATGAAGGCATCTAACGCCACTAATTCTTTCTTCTTTTCAATGCAAGTGTCTCTTCTCTGTTGTCTACTTGCAAATGAAATGTGACCTGAACTGGGCAACACAATGATTTCATGGAAGGACCATCAAAACTAGCACCATGAAGATAGAAACTGAGAAGAGAGTGGTGATCCAATGCTCAAACTGAGTAGAACCAGTAATAAGTTAGATGGGGTTCATGGTGGTGCAGCAATGTGAATAGGGTCCACAATGTTGGAGAGTGAGTGTGAGTAGGGTTGAGGGAGTGGGTTGGGCTATCCATAGAGGTGTGGGGAGAGGTAAAGGAAAGAACAGGTGAACTCTGAGATGGTAGAGGAATGTGGTTGAGAACACAATTGTGAGAGGGTTTTTTAGCAACTATGGCAAGGGAGGGTCACTGGTGCAGGGTGTCAGTGGTGGGGCTTGTGTGCAGAAGGGTACACCTGGATCATGCCTATATGGAAAATGAATGCATTGATGTGCTCATGGGGTGTTTTCTCAGTGTGTAGAAACCCACACAATAAAAAAGGAAATATTAAATTTCCATTTGGTGGAGTCCTGTTACATTCTCTAATAGATGGAGAAAATCTCTAGAGTATATAGCCTGTGCCCCATAAAGGAAAACAGACCAATATGCCAAGCACTCTAAATTAATGCTTGCCCTTATGAACATTATTCTTGTAAAATTGAAACCAAGTGCAATAATATTTATTGCCTAAGAATTACCTCCTGAAAACCTCCATTTTACTCAAACCATACCTCTCTTTAAGCCAAACTCAGCATATAGGCTCACTGCATTTGCCCCACCATGGGACATGACTCCCGGAGATGGAACTCAGTGGCTCTGAGGGATTTACCATGTGCGAACCAGAGACACATTTGGGAAAAAGACCTTGACCAAAGCAGGAAAAATTAAATACAAAAGATTTTTTATGTCTAAAAGATTGAAAATGAGTTTGGAGGTCATTCCAGAGGTTACAGTTATGCCCATCATAAGAGGCACTCACTAACTGCTGCAATAAACAGTGCCCCAAGCAGGACTACTCCTGTGGGCTCTAGAAACCTCCAGACACTATAGGGAAGGCACACAAATCCATGATATCAGCACCCCATTAGTGGGTCTTGCCTTGGAATATATGATTACCTATTTACCCAATGAAACAGAATTAGACCCATTTTTAATTTCCCTACACATGATTCTTATACGCATTTTGCTTGAACCTATAATTACTACTATACTCATTAAATATATGTCCCAGAGAATTAAATCGTAGGTTAATTTATATGCTGGTTGAGCCCTGAATCTCAACAGAGTTGCAACCAATACTTTCTCTACAGTTCATTGGACTCACCCAGGACAACCAGCAAAATAATGATGGCGGAAAACCCACATCCCATAAAGCAAAGAGAATTTCAAACTGCAAGGAAAATAGTTCCTTCCATCTACCCCATAAGATATAAGACCCCTCTCAACAAAAGCAGAGTAAGCATCACCATCCCAAATTCTCAAGGGTGAGGAATAAACAAACTTAAGGGGTGGAATGCAACTCTGGACTAAAGTAGACATTATTATTCTGGAAATGAAAGAACTTGTAGCATTGATATAAAGATATTGGTTACCAGAGGTTCTGAGTAGAGGGAGAGGGAAGAATAGGTGGAACATAAGACATTTTTAGGGCATGGGAATTGTTCTGAATGATTTTGCAATGATGGATACAAGCCATTATATATTTTGCCAAAATTTATAGAATTATGTGGTGCAAAGTGTAAACCATAATGTAAACTATAGACCACGGTTAGTAGTAATGCTTCAGTATGTGTTCGTCAACTTTAACAAATGAATTACACTAATGAAAGATGTTGTTAATGGGGGAATGTGTGGAAGGGGGCCAAGGGTGAGGTAAATGGGAATACTCTATATTTTCAATGTGACTTTTCTGTAATCTAAAACTTCATTGAAAATTAAGTTAACAAAACCCTTCTCTGTGGAGGACTCCTGCTATCAACTACCAAAGATAAGGCCACACACCCTTTGGAGTACGTGAAAGAGAGCAAAACATGTGGAATAAATGCCAGTTGTCTCAGCCATGGTGACCCTGGACTAGCTTATGTCCAAAAAAGCTCAAAAGTGTATGACAGCCCAGCTGGAACAAGCAGAGTCTTACCAGCTGACTGCAGGACCTTGAAAAGCTTGGCATAGATCAACACAAGTCAACACAAGGGACTCAGCTACAGCATTAAAAGCAATATGTTAAATATTTTTTTGGAATTGCTTTGCGTACAGCACTAACTAACTGATACAATGATCACTGTGAGCAGAATTGAGAGCATTAAGAACAATCAGGGGACTTCTGGGAAGATGGAAGACTAAAAAGACATAGGATTCTCTTCTCCTACAGAAAAATAGTTAGAGAACAAGGTGAAAAATTCTGGGAAATGATCTTCCAGGATTTAGGATATGGCAAAGTTTGGACACCAGCCAGAGGAGAGAGGGACAAAGGAGGGGAATCACAATGACAGAAATGTGAGTTGAAACCAGTGGGTGCTGCTGCTGGCACCCTCCCCTAAGCTAAAGTCACTTTAGAATATTCAGGCCTCTGGGCCTGCAGCTACAGGAAAAGAGGCTCCAGGGATCCACAACCCCAGGAAAGGGGAGAAAGGGACAAAGCCTAAAGCTGGCTCAGCTTCTGAGCTACAAATTTGGTCTACTGTATCCCATGACCCCATCCACGCCAGGTGGGGACATGCCATTGTTTGCCTCAAAAGCCAGCAAAGGGCTAAAAATACACCACCCTCCCAATCTCCTTCTCTACTAACCAAGATTGATTGTTGAAGACAAAGAGGGGAGTGGAAATATTCCCTACCTGGGGAAAAAGAGGTGACTGCTAGAGAAGGCTGGAGACCTGTATCTGAGAAATTTTGAATTACAATATTCTTAGCCTTCAGGCAGAAAGCTCTATCACACTGACCCTGTCTGTGTTGCAACAAACACATTCTGAACAGGCATTGAATTGAGAGGGCTGCCAAAGAGTGCTATTTGCTGACAGACCAAGGAAGTGTTCGTGAGAACATTAAAAATAATTAAGAGAGGCTTTTTCTGGCCTTTATAGCCTCTCTCCACAAGGTACTAAGAAACAAGGCTGCAACCAATTACTGGATCCAAAGCCCAGTCTTAAGCAACTAGCAGGGTCAATTCTAACAATTTAGGACAAGTCAAGAATCAAAGAGCAGAAGTAACAAACTGCCTGCCACTAAATCATTACAAAACAGAAAGAAGTTGAGCATCTGAGTAAGCTACATCCTAATCAGATGCCTAGACATCAGCCAAAAATTATGAGCCACACTAAGAAAATGGAAGACATGGCCCAAGAAAAAGAATAAACCAAAGTCCCAGAAGAGATGCAGGATTTGAGAGAACTAATTAGCAAGATGTGCACAAATTTCCAAAATCAAATTAATGAGTTGAAAGACAATATGCCTAAGAGATAAATGTCATCAAGTAGACATGGAGTGAGCACAAAGAAGAATTTGAAATCCTGAACAGAAAAGTAACAGAGCTCATGGGAATGAAAAACACAATAGTTTAGATTAAAAACACATTAGAGGCATACAACAGCAGACTCAAAATGATAGAAGAAAGAATAAGTGATAAGGAAGACAGAACAGCTAAAGTTGAAGCAGAAAAAAACAGAGAAAGAAAAGAATGGAAAAAATTGAGCATGGGCTCAGAGAGTTGAATGACAACATGAAATGCAACAACATATGGATCATTGGAGTCTCAGAAGAAGAAGAGAAGGGAAAGCGGCCAGAAAGAGTATTTGAGGAAACAATAGCAGAAAATCCCCCAACTTTCATGAAAAAACTGAGCTTACATGTCTAAGAAGCACACTGTGTCCCACCCCAATCAGAATAAATCTGAAAAGACATACTCCAAGATACATACTACTCAGAATGACAAATGCCAAAGATAAAGAGAAATTTTCCAGAGCAGCAAGGGAGAAGCAAAACATCACATACAAGGGGCACTCGGTACAACTTAGCACAGACTTCTCAGCAGAAAACATGGAGGTGAGAACACAGTGGTATGGTACACTTAGGATACTGAAAGAGAAAAACTGCCAACTGAGACTTCTTTAGCCAGCAAACTGTCCTTCAAATATGAAGGTGATTATAAAATATTCACAAACAAACAGAAACTAAGAGAGCTCATAAAAAAGAATCCAATGTTTCAGGAAATATTAAAGGAAGCCTTAGAATCTGAAAGATAAAGACAAGAAAGAGAAGCCTGAATGAGATTATAGAAGAAAAAATAGCAGAAAGGATAACCAAAAGATTAAAAGGACAGAAAAAAATATATGATTTATGAAAACCAAAGAATAAAATGGTGGAAGTAAATAATGGATTTACAGTAATAGCATTGAATGTGAATGGACTAAACTCCCCAATCAAAAGATTCAGGTTGACAGAATGGAAAAAAAAAAAAAGAGCCATCTACATGCTGCTTACAAGAAACTCATCTTAGACCCAAGGATACAAACTGGCTGAAAGTGAAAGTTTGGAAAAAGATGCTCCACACAAAGTATAACCAAAAAAGATAAGGGGTAGCTATATTAATATTGGATAAAAGAGACTTTAAGTACAAAAAAGTTATAAGGG
>JAQZBX010061150.1:0-17156 GCA_029593785.1 Cabassous unicinctus
CTTCCTAATAAGTGGCAGAACCAGGATTTAAACCCAGCCAGCCAGTCTCAAAGCCCAAACACTTACCACAATCCACATCACCTCTCAAAGCTGTTTCATCTCAAGGAATCACCATGGCAATACCCAGGAGAAGGGATTTAAATTTTTAACCTGAACATGTTGAGAATCAGACTCGTTATTTTTCCCTGCAAACCTGCTCCACTTAAACTAGATTCCTCCTTCAGTACCTCACTCTGCAGTATCCCACATTCTCCCCCCACACAAATTGTCACCAAATCCTTTTGAGGCTGTCTTGGAAATAGCCTCCAAGTCCATTTGGTCCTCTCCATTCCCACTGCCTTGCTTTAGTTCAATGCTGCGTCATCTCTTACCTGAAGAGATTAATATTGCAAAAACTATCTTGGGGGCGGATGTGGCTCAAATGGTTGGGCGTCTGTCTGCCATATGGAGGGACCTGGGTTCGATCCCCGGGACCTCCCGGTAAAATAAAAATATATATATATAGAAGGCGCATGGGCTGCCAGGCTCTGTGTGCCGGTGAGCCACCAGGCCCCGGGAGCCATGCAGCAAGATGATGACGTAAAAGGAGAAAGACAAGACGAGATGCTCCGAAAACCAGGAGTCGAGGTGGCGCAGATGGCAGAACACCTCTCTCCTGCACCAGAGGTCTCCAGGATCGAAGACTGGAGGAGGAGGATGAGAAGAGATGAAACAGACACAGAGAATTGCCCAGCGAATGGACACAAAACAGCAAATGGGGAAGGGGGCATTTAAAATGGATCAAGTAAATAAATAAATCTTTAAAAAAAAACTATCTTTCCTGTTTTTCCACCATTGGAGACCATTCACCACAATGCTTCTAAAATTATCTTACAAAAAAAATTAAAAACACAAATAAACAAAAGTCCAATGCTACTCTGCTGATTAAAAGCCTCCAGCGGAGCAGGTATAGCTCAGTGGTTGAGTGCCTGCTTTGTAGGTACAAGGTCCGGGGCTCAACTCCTAGTACCTCCTAAAAAATTTTTTTCAAGTGAAAAAACCTCCATCGGCTCGCTGGTGTCTGCCAAATGATTTATATAATCATTGTCCTTGTTTTAGGGGACAATCAGGTTGTTCCCAACTTTTTTACATTATTCATGAAACTGTGAGGAGCAATCTTGCAGTTAAAGCTTTGTAGATGCCCTTTATTTCCTTCTGATGAATTCCTAGAAGTGAAATTGCTGAATCAAAGGATATGTACATTTTCAAAGGCATTTGATGCCTATCATTAAGCCATTCTCCAGAAAGGTCATGCCAATTCACATTCACCAGAAGTGTAGGGGAGTGCTACAACTTATAATTCATACATTTACATGAATATACCATGGAATGGAAATGTGTTTTATTCACTTTTTTTTTTTAAGATTTATTTATTTCCACCACCCCCCACCCATTGTTTTTGCACTCGTTGTCTGCTCTCTGTGTGTTCTTCTGTGTCTGCTTGTCTTCTCTTTAGGTGGCACTGGGAACCAATCCTGGGACCTTCCAAAGTGGGAGAGAGTCACTCACTCTCTTGTGCCACCTCAGCTCCCTGGTCTGCTGCATCTCTTATTGTCTCTCCTCTGTGTCTCTTTTTGTTGCGTCATCTTGCTGCGCCAGCTCTCTGCGCAGGCCAGCACTCCTGAGCAGGTCAGCACTCCTGCACAGGCCAGTTCTCCACTTGGGCCAGCTCGCTTTTCACCAGCAGGCCCTGGGAATCGAACCCTGGACCTCCTATATGGTAGATGGGAGCCCAATCATTTGAGCCACATCTGCTTCCTTTTCAAATCATCAGAGCTTATTGTGCATAGCTTACTCAGATCATAACCCAAACACTACTAGGGTGTGTGTCTATATTTCACCTGACTTATTCATGTAGAATTGATTCAATTTTATTCCCTTGCACGTGGGACTGATATTTCTGGATACTCCACAATATTTTTCCCTGCAGGGAATAAAATCTTTGCATCCTATCCATATTTACTATGCACATACAAACACAAGCCTTCATCTCTTCAATAAATATGTAGGACAAGTACTCTCTGGAAAAAGGATGACCTAAACTATATAGTAAAATAAGTAGAGAGATGCTGAAATTTTATAAATCTGTATTTCCAGATGTGTATATACAAATGTTTGTTGGACAGCTCCACCAAATAAATATCCCAGAAGCACCTCAGATTCAATACTTCCCTCCAAAATCTTTCTTCTGTATCCCTCCCAAAGCTGGTGACACCTTTATCTCACCCAGTCGTTCAAGCCAGAAAATTTGTATTTTGACCTACAAATCTTGCTGCTATTACCTGGGTAAATCTAAATGGATTAACCTATCACCTACCCCTTCTTCGTTTCTACTACCATTGAACTAATTCAGGCTCAAATTATCTTTCCCTTAGACAATACAATATTCGTTTAACATGAACTCTTTCAGCAAGTATTTTTTAATGCCTACTCTGTGTCACAGACTGTGCTAGAGGCTAGAGTTCAGCCAAGAAGAAGCCATGTTGTTCACTAGCTGGCAGAAACTGTGGGCTAATGCAGGCGGCCTCTGCATAATATATCATCCTCTTGGAGATTCATAATGAATATTAGCATCTAGAAACTCTGAGAAGCTGTTCTGTCTTGTGTAACCCTGTGTTTCCCATGCTTCTTTGAACACAGAACCCTTTTGTCAGGTAACAGCTATTAAGTCCTCAAAATTATGGATACACTGGGACATCCTCACAAGAAGAAATGCAAAGATTTCAACCAAAGCTTTTTATGTTTAGTTCCCCAGGGATGCCACGTTTTGCTAGGTTCTGTCTATAAACAAGCTACATGCATTAATATATGACTTCTGCATTTTGTCAAGCAAGTATGCATATAATTTGATATCTATGATATCAAATTATATATCTATGATTTACAATCATATATAATTTGATATCTATGAAAAGTGCTGTGATGGAGGTAAGCAACAAATGTTGAGGAGCACTGATTAAGATGAGGAGGGTGTTGAAAGAGGCTTCCTGGAGGAGGCAATCTCTGATCTAAGTTTTGAAGGATGAAGAGGAGTTAATCAAGGGAAGGGCAAAAGGTTTCCAGGCAGTTGTAACAGCAGGTACAAAGGCACAAATCTGTGATTATAAATAGTTTGGGAAAGTCCGATAGCAATGGAATAGCTGTTAAACTAAAAGCTTACTCAGTACAGGACCCTGTGCTCCTTACAAGCCTATGAGATACTTTTTATCATCCCCATTTTTTTTTTTAAATAGAAGAAGACAGAGCCTCAGTGAGGTTAAGTGGTTAAGTGACATTCCTAAAGTCAATAGCTGGTGAAAGTGGAAGCTGGGATTTGAGCCCAAGTCAATGTGGCCCAAAGGCCCATGTGGTCAACCACTGAGCTATCTTGCAGTTAAGCTGCAACGTAGATACAGGTAAGGGGCCAGCAAGAGATGCGATTGGCTACGGGGAAAGGAGCCATGTTTGCCTTGCAGGCCTAAGTAGTGTGGAGATGATCCAGAAGGCAATCCTCCAGAACCACAGAAGGATTTCAACAAGGTAGAGGGACATGCTCAGTGCTTCTGAAAGATCACTTTGATAGTACTGGGAAGAGTGGGGTGGAGGTGGTATAAAACAGGGCCAGGGAGATCGGTTGGAATGCTCTAGCGGTAAAAAGACATCAGTGCTTCTCAAATTTTAATGTACGAAAATGCAGATTCTAATCCAGATGGTCTAGGGGAGGGGCCTGAAATTCTTGGATGTTCCCAGGTGAGACCAAGGCTGCTGGTCCATGGACAACACTTTGAGTAGCAAGTATCTACATGAAAAATAATGAGGGCCTGAAAGAAGCAATGGCAATGGAATCAAAAGGAAGGGATGGACTAAAGAGATATTAAAGTGACAGGACTTCTGACCAAGCAGCATGACATGGTCACACTGAGCTGACCTAGCTCTGTCTATCATAGAGAAGCGATGTTTCAATTTATCTGTGCAACTCTGTTGTTTCTCCAAAGTAACTCCTGGTCCCTATTTCAAGGACCCTTAGAGATATTGGGGCCCCCAAGTTAAGATTCTCTGACTCAGATAATTTTTCAAGAGTAAAATGAAATGGAAAACATTTATTTGGTATATACCATGAGCCAGTCACTAAATGCTTGTATATCTTATTCCTTCACCTGGAATATCCCCATGCCCCCCAGTCTACTCCCCACCCATGGGAAATCCCACTATCTTTCAATTCAAAACTTCTTTGTGAAAACTTTATAGGCTTCACTCAACAGCCACACATGAGTTAATCACTCTTTCCTTTGTGTCACTACTGCCTTTCATATACCTTTTATCAGACCATATTGGAATTGCCCAAAACACAATCAGAGGAAGAGTGTGGGTTTGGGAGTCAACCAAACTTCAGTTCCAATCCTGGCTCTGCCATGTGTTGGCTTGGTGATGAAGGACAAGGTCCTTCACTTCCTTAGCTATAAAAAAGGGGACAATAGCTACTGTGAAGTCACATGTGTCTTTTAAGATGCTTCCCCTCAAGTAACAGAAAATCTAATTCCTGTCGGTTTAAACAGTAAACGGGAAACCTATCAGCTTCAGTAACAGAAAAGCCCAGAGGTAGGCAGGCTTTGGGCATAGGTTGATCTCGAGGTTATGAAACCATTGGTGTTTCTCTAAGATTTTTTGAGTGATACCCTCCTCTTTCCATAACAGAAATGGCTGTAGTGCTTCTAAGCCTGACATCTGTAAGGAAAGACACCTCTGTCCTAGTTTTCCAAGTAAATGGCATGAGATTTACTCCAATGGGACCGATGCAGGTCACATGGACACCTCTGAACCAATCACTGTAGCTAGGCACATGATAGGTGCTGTTTGGCTTAACCTTGGCCATGTGACCCACCCCTTGAGCCAAGTGTGGAGTCATCTTCCATGAGGATCCCCAAACAGAGCTGTTGGTAAGGAGGGTGAGGAGACGGATCCTGAGGAGGCATCCAACAATTCTTCATTACATCACATAATGAGCCAATTCTTGCATTATGTAAACGGTATGACCTGAGCCTTGTCTGTGGTTAGTGGGTGTACAATAAATGGTAGCTATACTTTGTTTTTAAGTCTGTCTACTAGAGAATAAGCAAACTGAGAGCAGGGTCTGCATCTAATTCATCTCGGGTATCCCTAATGCTTGGCATAGCACCTGGTTCCTAGACAGCATAAATATCTGATGGATTAATGCTAATAAGTAGAATGGTGAGATACAAAGTGATAAAGTTATATAAATTATCTTAGACAAGGAAAAAGGATTGCAGGACTCAGATAATATGAAAACATAAGCTATTGCTGAGCCACAACATTAACGAGATAAGCGAGCTGGATTAGAGGCTGGGGCTAAAACTGCCGTAGATTCCAGTACATGTATTAGGGGTCTGCTGTAAGTTTTGGTCCATATAACACAAGAAATGCTAAGTAAAGTGCCATGGGCTCCTCTGCCTGGTTCAGAAGTAGAAGGGAAGGAGATCAGTCTCCCCCTCACCCTTTCCTTGAATCCATTCAAGAAGGTCACCTGAGCATACAATATGGGATCCCATCCTCCATAGGAAAATAAATAACAAGATCTTATCCTATCATTTTGTGGATCCTAAGAATCAATCTCGATGAGAAAGAGACTAACATTGCGGGATCCTCCTAAGTGCCAGGTACTGTCCTGAAAATAAAAGTGTGAAAAAACGTATGTGATCTCATTTAATCCTGGGTAAACTGAGGCGGAGAAAGGTTAAGCTCCTTACCCTGGATCACAGGATAAGAATGACCAAGGTGCTGAGAGGCCCATGCTTCTGAGCCACTCTTCTCTTTATGAGAAAAGATTTCCTTGTGTAAACTTTGGGGAATTTACAAGGGAAATATTGGGTTTCTGTAATATGACTCATCAGCCCAATTTAATATTACCTATTCATTTTAATGTAATGATGCTTGCCTAACCAAGTAAAAGCTGTGGGATTTCCCTATCTGGCTCTGTAACATCCACACCTATGTCACAGAACTGTAAACACAGGCTAATTATATGGCCTGCATACGCAGTCAATATTAAGAAATTTCTAAACTGCTTAATATGTATGTGTATGGAAATATGTGCTCTAATTTTGATGAGCAGTAGCATCTAGGTAATGCTGACTCAGAGGAGAAACATTTGTTGTTGCCATGAGAAGTGGAACAGAAGAGTTGACTCATGCTGTACCACATCAAATGTTACCACTATTAATATAACATGCTAAAGAGTGAGCCAGGTACAATCAGACCATCTCTGACCAGCAGGCTTATAATTATACCAGCACACGCATGCAAGAAACATTGTCACAATACTATGTCACCTTGTTGTATTAGGGTCATGATCAACTAAGCTTATAATTAATGTGCAGTCATCAGGTCAATGTCATCAACGCAGTGTACCACTGAAAACAGGGATTGCAAACTCAAATGCCCACAGGGGCCAGGCAGGGAATGTAAATGAATAGATTGGACAGGTTGTAAGACAGTGAGGAGTGGTGGGGAGTGAGGTCTATAGTGAACAGCAGCAGATTCATGGCAAATACCAATAAGGCACATTGCTTATTGGAGGACCAGAGAAACCATGTGGCTAGATCTTCCAGTTTTCCAAGAGATTTCAGAAACTTAGATTTTTAATGTGAAATTTCCCACATCTTCAAACTGGAGGGTCCCATAAAAAGCACTCTGTGAGCCTGGCCTGATCACTAGTTCACAACTGCCAATCTCGAAGGTATAGCAATTTCATCATTTTAGCCAGTAAAAATTTTAAAAGGATGTAATGCAGGAACTTGAAGCAGTCACACCAGCTTTATTGGTGAGTAAGTAACTGTTGACTTCTTCTGAATTTGGAGATCTTAATTCTTACTAGCATTCAAAATTACACCCAGAACAACATTGGATTTCATCAAGAATGTTGATCCTCTCACATCTTACCTTCTCACACCTAGCATGGCAGAGAATAACACTTTTTTATATAGCACCTGTGCCTTGAGTCTATTGGGGAGAAAATAAACAGCAGCCTTAAATGTTCAGTTAATCTGAGCAGTATCTGCTTAGCTCAGGAGTCTCAAATTCTTGAATTACCAAGAGCCATTTGACCATTATCCCCCAAGAAAAGGCCTGTTCTGAAATATTTCTTCTCCAAATTACCTGTATTAAGTAATATTTACCTTTAATCAGACCAAGACAAGGATTAACATCAGTGTTGCTACGGCTCCAGCTGAATGCTTATGCCACCCTGTCACAAGTAAATGTTTGCTTTGAAATGCTGAAAATACAGCAGACCCCCAGCAGTCTGGAAACTTCACTCATTCATTTCTTCAACAAATTTCAGGGATGCTTATTGTTATTTCTCTACTCAACAAATATTTAGTCCAAACCACTGTCATTTCTCACCTGCTCTACTGCTGTGTGGATTTTAACTGTTTTCTTCTGTTCTTACCACAGTCTCCATTATTTACATCTATGGTAATATTTGTCAATTCGACCCTCCAACGGTTACCTGTATGGAAGATAAAGCATCTAGAAGAAAACGAACAGGCCCTGCAAGGCCACCTTGCCAATAAAACCCAGAATGCAAGAACAAACATCACCACTATGACAAATAATCAATTGCATAATGTCCACAAATTTACTTTAGAACTCGAATTACCCAAACTTGCTGTTTACATTAACCAGTTGAACTAGACAATGACAAAAGTACCCACTGGTTTTGTGTTATGATATTTTGGAATCTAAATTCCAGCGATAACATATTAAAAACCAAAATTTCTGGATTTCAACAAAAGTTTATAAGACAGAGTAAGAAACAAGAGGCAATGGCCCAGGCAAAGGAGACTCTGAAAGCATTAGAAACCATCAACTAGGAGGCCAGACCTAGAACATACCAGACAAAGAATTTTTTTAAATGATCCTAAGTATGCTCAAATAACTAAAGGAAACCAGGAAATGAACACAAAGAGAATATCAACAGAGATGGACATTATGAAATGGAACCAAACAGAGCTGGAGACCACAGTAAGAGAAATTTAAAATTCCCGAGAGGAGCTCAAAAGCAGATTGGAACTGGCAGAAGAGGGAAGGAGTGAATATGAAGGTAAGACTAGTGAAATCCAGTCTGAGGAACAGAAAGAGGAAAGAATGAAGACAGGTGAGCAGAGCCTGAGGAACCTGTTGGACACCATCAAGTATAACAATACACACGTTGTGGAAGTCCCAGAAAGAGAAGAAAGAGAGAAGGGGGGCAGAGAGAATATGCAAAATAATGGCTGAAAACTTTCCAAATTTAATGAAAGATGTGAATATATACATCCAAGATGTACAGTGAACTCCAAACAGGATACATACAAAAAGACCCATACCGCACCATGTTGTAACTAAGCTGTCTAATGCCAAAAATAAAAAGAGAATTCTGAAAGCCACAAGGGAACAGCAACATGTCACAAGGGACCTTCAGTAAGAGTAAGTGTTGGTTTCTCATTGGAAACCATGGAGGCAAGAAGGCAGTGAGATGATATATTTTGAAGTGCTGAAGGCAAAAAATTGCCAAACAAGAATTCTATATCTCACAAAACTGAGGAAGGAGTTAAGATATTCCCAGATAAACAAAAGTTGAAGGTGTTCGTCACCATTAGATGGGTCCTACAAGAGATGGCTAAATGGAGTTCTAGAGGTTGAAAGGAAAGGACACTAGACAATTGACTGAAGCCGCATGAAGAAATAAAGAGCTCAAGGAAAGATAATGGCAGGGGTTAATAAAAATACCAGCAGTATTGTATTTTTTATTTGTAACTCCATTTTTTTTTTTCTTCCTACAGGATCTAAGAGGCAAATGCATAAAATGTAAGGATAAATCAATGGAGTCATATGTATGAATATGTATTTTGTGACAAGTACTATATAAATGTGGTCAAATGGAGGGGTATAGGAACATAGTTTATTTATGCTATTGAGGTTGTTAAGTTGATATCAAAGCAAATGGTATGGTTAACTATTTAGGATGTTAAAGTTAGGCCCCATAGTAACCACAAAGAAAATATCGGAAACTATGCAAACTCATAGAGACGGAAAGTAGAGTACAGATTACCAGTGGTGAGGAGCAGGGGACAGTGGAGGAGTTAATACAAAAAGAGTATAGGGTTTCTATTTGGTGTGACAGGAAACATTGTAATGGAGAGTGGTGAGGGTACCGCAGCATTGTGAGTGTGATCAATCCCACTGAATGGTGTGCTTGGGAGGAGATGGGATGGGAAGATACATGTTGTATATATGTTTTCACGAGAGAGAGAGAGAGAGAGAGGGAGAGAGACTAAAGAGATAATGACAATTAAATGTGATATATGATACTGGATAGAATCTAAAAAAGGAGGAGAAAATGCTCAAAGGTACATTATTGGGACATAAGAAAAAATTGGAATATAGAATGTAAGCTTCATATCAATGTTAAATTTCTTGAATTTGATAACTGGATGTAAGGTGATTATATAAGTGAATATCATTGTTCATAGGAAATGTACATGAAAGTATTTTGTGTTCAAGTGGTATGATGTATGCAATCTACTCTCAAATGTTCAAAAAATATATAGATACATAGATAAATAGATAGATACATAAATACATAGATAGAATGATACAGATATAGCAAAGGTGGTAAAATGTTAAAACTGGTAGATCTGAGTATCTGTGGGGGGGGCGGGACGGGGGTTATGCCAGAGTTCTTCCGTAGGGGACTAGTATTGTATATGCAACTGTCTTGTAAGTTTGAAATTATTTCAAAATTAAAAGTTAAAAAATATTTATTTAATAAATTAACAAATGCCTATTATGTGCCTGGCATTTGTTCTGAGAGGTTGTGATACATATGTGAGTGAAATACACAAAGAGCGCTGGCCTGCTGGAGTTTGGGGGAGGGGGATGGTGAAAACATACAATAAATAATAAACATAATTAGTAAATTATAGAGTATGTTAGACAATGATATGTGTTATGGAAAAATAAAGTAGAGCAGGGTAAGAAGAATTTGGAGTGTATAAGGAAGAAGGAGGCTAATGGCAATTTCAATGAGGGTAGGATGGTGGAGGTATACCTATTGAGAAGTTACATATGAGCAAAGAATTGAAGGAGTTGAGGGAGTTGGTCATGTGGATATCAGGGGGAAGAGCCAGGGCAAAGACCTTGTGGAACCAGTTCCATGCCCTTGAGAGCTGGATTTAGTATTCACTTCTAATGACTAGAGTATGGTGAAAGTGACAGTGTGTAACTTGGAGTCTAGATCATAAAAGACATGTGTCAGTTCTTTCTTGAGTGCTATATGTTGGATCACTCACTCTCAAGGAAGTTGTGTTGTTGAGCAGCGCTATGGAGAGGCTCACATGGTGAGGAACTGAGGCCACCAACCAACAGCTGTGTGAGGAAGTTTGGAGTCAGAGCCTCCCGTCCCAGGCAAGTCATCGTAGACATCAGCTGACATCATAACTATAACTCATGAGAGACCTTGAGCCAAAACCACCCATCTAAGCCACTCCTGGATTTCTAATCCTCCGAAACTGCATGAGATAATAAATATTTGTTTGTTTTAAAACATTAAGCTTTGAGGTTATTTATTACACAGTAGGAAATAACTGATACAGACTCTAAAGCAATACAGAAGAAATTGTAAACATACATAAAAAATAAAAGATATTACAGAGATAAAAGGCACAGCACAGGAATTTTTTTTTTTTTTGGCTTTGTTTTTGGGGAGGTTTTGGATTACAGAAAAGCTAAAACTATGGCTGGGGAGGATCACTGGTACAGGGTGTAAGTGGTGGGGGGATGTGTGGGAAGGATGCACCCTGGACCTGCCTCTATGGAATATGAATGTTTTCATGTGGTCATGGGGTGTTATCTCAGCGGGTAGAGACCCACATAAACCAACATAATATTAAATTCCCATCCTGGGAAGTCCTGCTAAATTCTCTAATAAAGTGGCAAGACTCTCTAGAGTACATAGACAGTGCCTAGTGAAAGAGGACAGACCAATATGCCAGGCCCTTGATATTAATGCTTGTACTTAAGAACCTTATTCTTGTAAAATAAAAACTTAGCCTAGTAATATGTATTACCTAAGAGTTATCTCCTGATAACCTCCTTGTTACTCAAATGTAACCTCTCTGTAAGCCAAGCTCAGCATATAAACTGACTGCCTTCCCTCTGGTGTGGGACATGACTCCTGGGGATAAGCCTCCCTGGCACTGAGGGATTATTACCAAGTGCCAACTAGCGATACATTTGGAAAAAGACCTTGACCAAAAGGGGGAAATATTAAATAAAAAAGAGTTTTTATGGTTAAGAGATTTCAAACTGAGTCAGGGGGTCATTCCAGAGGTTACACTTATGTACACCTCAGGAGGTTCTCACTAACTGCCACAGTAAACAATGCCTCAAGCAGGGTGCTAATGAGGGCTCTAGAGCCACCCAGACACTTTAGGCAGGGCACACAATCCCAGGAAATCAGCACCCCATCAGTGGGCCTTACCTTCGAATATATGTTAACTATTTCCCCAATGTAATAGAGTTACACTCATTTATAATTTCCTACACATAATCTTCTGCCCCTTTTATTTGAACCTATAATTAGCACTATATCCATTAAATATATGTCCCAGAGACTTAAATCTTTGGTCTGTTCATGTGCTGGTTGAGCCCTGAATCTCAGCAGAGTTGCAACACCCACTCTCCAGTTCATCAGACTCGCCCACAACAAATAATAAAATGATGATGATGGACAACGCCTATCCCAAAAAACAGAGTATCTACAGACCCTAAAGCAAGAGTGTGCCTGGAGAGTTTGAGGAATGAGGAAGGAATGACAGGAACTGAGGTCAGAAGAGTCAAGGCAATCGGTGGCATATAGGGCCTTCCAGACCACTCTAAGAATTGTGGCTTTTCCACGGAGTGAGATGGAGAATCATCGCAGGGCTTTGAGAAGAGGAATGACGTGAGATGACTTACTGATCTGACAACTGAAAAAGGAGGTGAGTTTTAAGCAATCATTTGCTAGGACTTTTAGCACTTTATAACAAATCCAATTTGTACACACGATCATTCAGAAAGCTTTTTCTTTTACTTTTTCTTTTCCTCCTTTGCCTCTAGTTTCTGTTCTTGATTACCCTGTCAGGCTTGTGTTTTCACCAAAGGCTTCCTTGGACATTTAAACTGTGATCTGAAAGTGGACCTTACATTCTGGTATCCAATAAATCTCCAAACCTTATCATTCTCCCTCCATACACCAATCCAGGAATAATATTCTGGATCCTGCCTGACTTCAGGGCTATTTTTAAACCTTTGTAAGTCCCACACACTCTTTCTTTTAGTATCAAAGATATTAAAATGCACCTACTTCCTAAATTAAATGTAATCTATATAGCTGTGTAACTATATGCATCGAACTGCAGATGACTGGTCAATATTAAGCTCTGTTTCTGAGACATTTAAATATAGTAATTTTTCTTATTTAAGAGCTTTTTTGCATTTTGAAGCCATACATATGCATATATATGTATGTATGTGTACACACACACACACATTTCAAGTCTCAGACATTTTTATAAACCCTTTTAAAGGTCAAAGACCCTAAACACTATGCTCACAGAGCCTAAATGATAATATAGCCAGGAACTATAATCTTTATACCCTCTAGAACAGGATTTCTCAACCTTGGCGTGACTGGTACTTTCAGGTGGATCATTTTTGGTCATGAGGGGCTGCCCTGTGCATTGTAGGATGTTTAGCAGCATCCCTGGCCTCTACCCACCAGATGCCAGTAGCATGCCCCTCCTCCCCCACCTCCTGTCCTAACAACCAAAATGTCTCCAGATGTTGCTGAATGTCCCCTGGGTGTAGGGTTGCCACATAAAATACAGAACTCTCAGTTTGAATTTCAGATAAACAGTAAACACTAAGAAATTGTCGTTGTTTATCTGAAATTCAAATTTAACTGGGTGTCCTGTATTTTTATTTGCTGAATCTGACAACTCTACCCAAGGGGCAAAATCATCCCCAGCTAAGAACCACTGCCCTAGATCTTAATTTCTATCCTCCACCTTTCCTCCCCTTCCTTCTCCAAACGCCTCGCTAGCAAAGTCAAAGAAATCTACTCTCCTCAATTTCAGGAGGCTTCTACGCATGAAGGCAATTAATGCCAATGTCCAGACTTATTTACACAGAAATAAACCAACGTGTGTTTATTGAACTTCTTTGGGCAAGGCACTGGGCTAGAGGAATGCAGAGGTAATATAAAACATAGTACTTAGTGTTACAGCTCTTTTAGAATTTGACTAGCTGCTTTTCCAGCCCTAGTTGGAATGCCCTAAAAATAAATAAATAAATAAATAAAATTTTAAAAAGTCCTTAATATCAGTGAGCTTCAGCTTAGTTTGGAGGAAAGATAATAGATATGAGTCGGCTCACAAAACAAAATAATATAAAATTAAGTATAGAATTGTGTGGTACAAACTACAAATGTTTTAAGAGCTGGCAGGGATGGTTTTATGGCAAAAGGGCTGGGGTTGGGCTTTGAAAATAAACTTTAAAATACACAGTGGCTACTCAACTCAAATATTTGTTGAATAAATGGATAAATAAATGAACAAACGAGCAGTAGGTACTATAGTGAATGAACTATTACTCTGAGTGCCCCACCACCACTTAGTTTCTAGATGGCCCTTTCCCAGCCCTGGCTGCTCAGGCGAAGTAAGGCACAATAAAAGAATGCAGATAACCCAGAAGTCAATAATTAGCCTTTGGATTTCAAAACAGTCTTTAGCAACTCATCTTGGAAGGATAATGTTCAAATAGGTCATATGATCCCCAAATCTTAGCTTTGAATATCAAAAGGAAAGTTCCAAAGGGCTCAGAGCATAGAGTTTCTGTAATGAGTAATATATTTGTGAAGAATAAATGAAGAATCAGTTTGCCTTGCCCTGGGAGGCAGATTCTTTCTCCAGAAGGAGGAGGAATGGAAGGTGAGGGGTTGAGGAGAGAAGTCACTGGGCTGGAAACAAAGTGTGTGGGCAAGAGTTGAGGTGGGGGGAGCGGACTGTAGCTCAGGTGGTTGAGCACCTGCTTCTCATGTGCAAGGTCCTGGGTTCGATCCCCGGTACCTCCTTTTAAAAAAAAAATTGAGGGACGCGGGTGTGGCTCAATCGATAGAGCTCCCGTTTACCATATGGGAGGCCCCGGGTTCGCTTCCCGGGGCCTCCTTGTGAGGGCAGGCCGGCCCGCGCGGCACGGTGGGCTGATACAGCAAGACCTCACAGCAAGGGGGAGATAAGCAGA
The DNA here is from genome assembly GCA_029593785.1 of Cabassous unicinctus. Lineage (NCBI taxonomy): Eukaryota > Metazoa > Chordata > Mammalia > Cingulata > Chlamyphoridae > Cabassous > Cabassous unicinctus. Next base: position 14,359 of record JAQZBX010061150.1, read on the forward strand.
CACGGAAAAAACACACAGCAAATGGACACAGCAAACACAAGCAGCAAGGGGGGGGATAAATAAATAAATTAATTAATTAAAAAAAAAAAATTTGAGTTGGCAGGGAAAGGAGTTGAGTCAGTGCTGGAAGTTGCCCCCTCCCCCAGGCTGAACGCTGAACTTCACCTGCAAAAGGGAGTTAGTTGGGTCAAGGCTCACAGCTGGCCCAGTCGCTCCCTGAATGAATGCTAGCCACGGCCCATGCCCAGGGGATACGCAGCAGTTCTCCTCATTCTCCTTGCAAGACAGGCACAGACAAGCACCCACCAGTGGCCAGGCGTAACTCCACCCTTTCTAAATTACCCTGTGTGGATAACCCGTTTTCTGCAACCCCAGGGGAAAGGATGGCCGGGAAAGCCTCTAGCACCCATACTGAATGGAGCCAGCAATGGAGCCAGCTCCGGAATACCTCTTGAACTAGGAGACAGCAAGGAAACACTGACTTGGCAAAAACTGTTTGATTAGTGAGTAGGGTTTGAATGAAAAGGAGGTTAGAACTAGACATGCCAGGAGGGAACATGTGAGCAAGTGTCAGATGTTCTGATGAGACAATGAGGAAGCCAGGCTTGCAGCAGGGAGAGCAGGGAGGGCAGTAATAAAGAAGTGGTTGATTTTCCTTTTAAACATTGATCTTCATTGCTCATCATTCTTTCTCCGCATTCACGTTTAAACTTTGCCTCCTCTAGCTTTCTCCTTGCAATGTGCTATTTTATATACCTTTTTTTTTTCTCTTTAGATAGTGAAAAGTTTTTCATTTCTTTAGATAAAAACATAATGACTACAAAATGTTGAGAGGAATGACTCACAAGATATATATTGCTGTTTTTAATTTCCTCCAGAGGGTAAAATAAACTACTTACAATCATTAGTTCTATTGAAAAATTCACACATTACCCACAGGGAATGTTCTAATACTACTTTCACAAATTCATTATTAGCCAAAAGGGCTGGAAATCTTGGTTCAATTTAGTATTATTTATCATTACAGAACAAAAGCAGCCTGCAAAAACTTGAAAAATATAATTTCTGCCTGGTGGGTTTATATCCTGCTGTTCAGTAAATTAATTTAATACTTTGTGTCTCTTTATTAAATCCTCTAAATAGTAAATGCTTTTCTCTAACATTCCACCCATGCACAAACGGATTTTCTTCCCACTGATTTTCAGTAGCAAAAAAGAAACTAGGCAAACTCTGTAAGAACCTTTACTGACACACATTTTCCCCTGAGGGCATTCTCTTCATCTTCAATTTAAAGATCTGCTATTGAAGAAATCAAGTGAACAGAGAATATTTTCACTTTGACTTAGTTGTTCTTGTTTCAACTTTCTAATTTACAAATCCTTAAGCAGAAGGGTTTATTCAGATAGAATGATGCACGAAAATAAAACAAACCTGAAACCTGACTTCTGTGTGTAACTTATTTCATTTGTTCCATTCCTTTTTAAATTAGAGAACTAAAAGCTAAGTGTTGTGTACAGGGAAGAAAATCCCATCCTTATACTTCAAATTAACTTCTGGACAGCTACTTACTATTCCCATTGGTGACAGTTTGAAGCTGGGTGGACCCCAGAAGATCATGTCTTTAGAGCTAATCCATTCCTGTGCATGTAAACCTATTGTAGGTGGCTCTTTTGATTAAATCATTTCAGTTAAGGGCTTTTGATTCGATTGTGTGACCCAGGGTGTGTCTTAATGCTCTTACTGGAGTCCTTTATAATATATGGGAGAAACATGCAGAGACACAGAGAAAAACTCTTAGAAGCTGAAACCAACAGAACCCAGGAGAGAGAAAGCCACAGGAACAGAGAAAAAGCCAGAAGCAGCCAGAAGCTGAAAGCAACAGAGCCTGGAGAGGAAGGCAGAGACCGGCAGATGCCGCCATTGTGCCCTGCCATGTGCCTGATGGCCACAGCTGCAGCTTGGGGAGAAAGCATCTCCTGATGATGCCTTGATTTAGACATTCTTCACAGCCTCAGAACTGTAAGCTTATAAGTTAATAAATCCCCATTGTAAAAGCCAACCCATTTCTGGTATATTGCCTTGGCAGCCTTTAGCAAATTAAAATGCCATTTTATCTACAAGCTTGATTATAATACAAAAACAACAAAAAGGGACCTAAAATGAAGATGCAATAAATTCAAAAAGGGTATGAATTGGTTCAGATCCCTGAGTCACAGCAAGCTCTAAAGTTATCTCAAGCATGTATGCACATGCATTTATAAACAAGATAAATGTTTACTGGACTCAACTACAGAACAGTTCAACATGTTTTTCAAATCCATATTTTCAGTTCCTTCATTGAATGTGTTCGGGGAAATTTCTTTCAGCCAAGACAGGAAGGAAGAATTTTAAACATAGAAGAAATTGGTGAGATTAAAGGAGCCACAGGACGCCTGGACAGTGGAAAACAGCAGCTGTGTCTTGGTCTCCCAGCTGCAATGATAAATATCACCCAATGGTTTGGCTTAACAACCAGAATTTACTGGCTCACAGTTTCAAAGGCTAGAAGACTTGTTTCCTCTGGGGTCAGAAGCATTCTGGCTGGCCGGCCATCTTTGGGGTTTCTTGGCTTTTCCATCACATAGTGATGTCCTCTCCTTTCTCTTCCAGGTTCAATTGACTTCCGGCTTCTCCCCTGTGACTTTTTCTTACTAGGTCTGAATTTCTTCTGTTTATAAAGGACTTCAGGAAGCGGGTGTGGCTCAGTGGATAGAGCCCCCGTTTACCATATGGGAGGCCCGGGTTCGCTTCCCGGCGCC
>JAQZBX010061151.1:0-17159 GCA_029593785.1 Cabassous unicinctus
TGCTGGATGTAAGATTCTTGGTTGAAAGTTTGTCTCCTGCAGAATCTTAAATACATCATAAAACTGTCTTCTTTTATCCATGGTTTCTGGTGAGAAATCAGCATTTAATCTTACTGGGTATCGCATATGTTATGCATTGCATTTCTCTTCCTGCTCTCAGAATTCTCTCTTTGTCTTTGGCATTTGACATTCTGATTAGTATTTGTCTCAGAGTTGGTCTATTTGGATGTTTTCAGATGGTATTATGCCATGCTTCTTAGAGATGGATATCTATGTCTTTCAATAGAGTTTGGAAATTTTCTATCATTATTTTTTCAAATATTTCTTCTGCCCCTTTTCTCTTCTCTTCTCCTTCTGGGACACCCATGGCACATATGTTTGCATGTATTTTGCTGTCGTTTAATTCCCTGAGACCTTGTTCAAATTATTCCAATCTTTTCTTCTCCTGTTCTTTTGTATTTTCACTTTCAGAAGCCATTTCTTCAAGCTCACCAATCCTTTCTTCTGCCTCCTCAAATGTGCTATTATATACCAGTGTATTTTTAATTTCATTTATGGAACTTTTCATTCCCCTAAGATATGCTATTTTTCTATGTATGCATTCAAATGGTTCTTTGTGCTCATCCAATTTCGTCTTAAAATCCTTAATTACTTTAACTATCTGACTGAATTTATAAAGATTTGTTTGAACATCTATGATTAGTTGTTTCAACTCCTATATGTCATCTGGAGGCTTATCTTCTTCCTTTAACTGGGTCACATCTTCCTGTTTCTTCGTGTGGATTGTAATTTTTTGATGGCATCTTGGCATTTGGCTTACTAGAGTATTTATTCTGTGTGCAGTTTTTTTCTCTTTAATTTAGGGCTTCCTGCCTTTTCTCCCTTGCTGGTTGTGTAGTAGAAGCCAAGGATGTAGATGGTGCTACAAGGTGTGGCGGCTCAAGCTGCCCTCATTGCCCCAAGGACAAATGAAGCTTCTCCCAGCTTTCTCCTTTGCCAGGGTTAGGGACAGAGCCACGGCTTTGTGGAATAATCCAACTCATGCAGGCCTAGTTGCCCAGAGAGACTGATGAAGATTCATACCTCTTTCTCCCCTGCCTGGGGTGGGAATGGAGCTGCAGTTGTGGGTAGTAATCTATGCAGTGCATGTCCAAGATGACCTGAGTTGCCCCAGTAGACTTCCAATTATTCAATCCGTACCAGCTAAATGTACCTGCAGTTATCTGCATAGGCTGGTGCAAGGCCCACCAGCTTCCTCCCTTCTAGAGGTGGGGCTGAAGCCGAGGATAGGGCTGCAGGACAATCTGGGTGAAAGAAACCTGTTTCTACTGTCAATGTGATTTTCAGTCCACCTGGCTTCTCCTCATGCTGGGGTTGGAGTAAAAAATGGCAACTACCAGCCTCCTTCTGACATGGACAGGCTCAAACTTTAGCTGTTTTTAGGGTTATACTTTAGCCAGCCAAATTTACTAATCAGTGGTCAACCATCTCTTCCTCCCCTGTTTTTGGGAAATGGATCTTCCAATTCCTGCTGCAGAATAGCTCCTAGGATGGCTTGTGATGCCAATGTAGGATGATCACTGGCTTCTATGGCATGGCCCTTTAATTTCCCAAAGAGGCTTGAGCAGCTCCCGCAGCTTCCTCTCTGCCTGAGGTGGACCTGGGGCATAGGCTATAGCTGCAATCTGCTCTGGATGGAAAGAAGCCAGTCCCTACCAGCACTGTGATTTTCAGTCAGCCCAGCTACCCCTTGTGTTAGGCACGGAGTTAAGATGGCAGCAACTGGCCTCTTTCTGACTTGGACAGTTTCAAACTTTAGCTGTTCTTAAGAATATACTTTAGACTGCTGAATTTACTAATGAGTAGCTGATGTTGATGTCCAACTGTCTCCTCCTCCCCTATTTTTGGGAAGTGGAGCTTCCAATTCCAGCCATGGAACAACTCCCGATGGGGCTTGTACCTCCAATGGAGGATAGACACAGGCCTCCGTGGTGTGGAGTGGTCTACTTTTGAAACTTTCTCTGCAGATGGGCAGTCTCCTCCTTCCATTCTTTCAAAGATGTTGCAGGATGCACTTTGGTCTTCTGGAGCCCCCAAACAAGTGCTCTAGACAGCTCTGGGTGATCACCAGCTGTCCCGTTGCAGGGGCTGATTCTAGGAGCTATTACTCTGTTGCCATTTTGTTGGTTGTCCCCTCACTATGATTTTTAATCAAACCTGCTTCTCCTCATGCCAGGGGCAGAGTTAAAATGGAGGCTACTGGCCTCTTTCTAATTTGGAGAGGCTAAACTTTAGCTTTTCTTAGAATTGTGATTTAGTCAGTTGAATTTAATAATCAGTAGCTGAATTTGGTGCCCAACTTTCTTTTCCTCCCCAATTTTGAGAAATTGACCTTCCCACTACAGTCAGGGAAGAGCTTCTGCTTTGCCTTGAGCCACCAATGGGTGTGGGGCACCAGCATCCATGATGTGGAATGCTTTACTTATGAATCTTTACTGCAGATGAGCAGTCTCATCCTTCTATTCTTCCAAGGATGTTGCAATATGCTATTTGGGTCTCCTGGGTTCCCCAAACAGGTGATTTAGATAGCTCTGTCTGATTATTATTTGAAATGTAGGATGAGCTAACTTTTAGAGCTCCTGTTAGTCAGGTCTGAGTGATTTTGGACTGACCTTGGCTCCTTACTTCTGCAGACATAATAAATGTGACTTTGTCTAACTCTCACGTTGAAATTTTCTTCATGCTGTCTCTGGTTATCCAAAAAGCCCCTGCCTTGAGGCCTAACAAATTGGTGATTCTGCCAGGAATAAAATAAATAAATGTAGATAGTAACCAGAGTATGCTTCCAAGGTGAACTTTGGAGGGAGTTGTCTGCAGTGGGGCAGCCCTGACCCCAGAGGCTGCTTGGGATTTTCCTGAGGACTCAGGGGTTACCCGGGTTGGAGTACCTTTCCAGCCACCAATGGAACCAAGGCTCATGAGGTTAAGACAGAAGAATGAGTCATCTCCTTCCCCTGATGGGTGAGTTCATTCCATTATTCATTACTTCTTTTATCTTCTAGCTGACCATCAGTAAGCATTTGGTTTACCTTCACTCAGGTAGTGAAGGTTTGGTTACAGTGAGAGAGATTTTTGTGGATTTGAGTCCTACACCTTCACTCCTTTAAAGGGAAACCCACTGTTTGGCTTTGGCTGTCAGCTAGCATTTGGTTTACCTTCACTCAGGTAGTGAAGGTTTTGTAGTAGTGGAAGAGGTTTTGTGGGCTTGAGTTCCACTCCCTCGCTCACTTAAGGGGGAAGCCTTTTTCCTTTTGTGCCTTTGTTTTGGCTGTCCTTTTTTTCTCTCTCTTTCTGCCACCATGGGGAATGAGGTGTCAGTACCTGAATGCTCAGCACTTGGATGCATCCTGAAAATTTGGTCTAAATTTGGGGGAGCCAGGTTACAGAAAAGTAAACTAATAATTTTTATAATGAAGCTTGGCCTAGATATAGATTAGATGACAGAGAAATTTGGTGAAAAAATGGGTCTTTGAATTTTAATAATATATTGCAATTCGACTTGGTTTGTAAATGGAAAGATAAATGGGCAGAAGTCCCGTATGTTCAAGTCTTCTTTGAGTTAAGATAAGGAAACTAGAAAGAGTTGTGGGTTAATGTTATGTGGGTCCACTTCAGCCCCAGTTACAAAAACTGTTGAGGTCCTGGGATACCCTCTCTTACCCATTATTAAAGTCCTAGACTTAAATACCCCACCACCTCATTGTTCTGGACCACCTCTGCCTCCTCCCCCGCTAGGGCCACCACCAAACCCACACTTCCTTAGAGGTATCAGGCCCCCTTTCCTTCCCACAAGGGCCTTTCCTCCATTCTCCCTCCCATACTCAGAGTGGAGTTGTTTATGGCCAGGGTAGCTCCTCCAATCCAAAGGAGACTGTAGGTCAGTTCCCGCTGTGGCAAGTTCCAAATGGAATTGATGATCAGCAATGACTCAGAGACTTTCTTTTCATCCACACTCCTTTCACACCCTCTAATTTGCTTAATTGGAAAAATAACACTCTGGCTTATTGTGCAGATCCCAAGAAAGTAAACTTCCTGTTTGCTTCCATGTTTGCTACACATAACCCTCTCTGCACTATTATACAAGCCCTTATAAATGTCCTCCACACTCCTGAGGAAAGGTATATGGTCCTCGAGAAGGCATGACAAGAAGTTGAAGTATTGTGGCAGTCTGGCCGAGGCATGTAGGCAATCTTGGGCACACAAAGCCAGGAGAGCAGAAGTGTTTTGAGTGCCCAACCTTAGGACCACAACAGTGTACCTATTGCAAAGGTAAAGTCCACTGGAAAAAGGAGTGCCCCAAGCTAAAAGTGTTACGGCAGAAATAAAACTTGGACTATGAGAAACCCAAGCATGCACTCAGAGAGATGGAGGAACAAAGTTTTTATTACAAGCAGCCCCAGAGGATAACCCAGTCTCCCAAAATCTGAGTGCTGGGTCTTGGCTTTCATAAGTTTATATAGGGACTTTACACAGGCAATTTCCTAAGCAAGCAGGCAAATTCCTAAGCAAGCTGGCAGGCAGGGGTTACAAAAGCAAAAGGTGCAAGTTTAGCTTATCTTCCTAAAGCAGAGGGCTTTTAGAGAGGAAAATAGTCACTATCTATTTAAAGTTGTAAATTCCAGTTGAAAGCAGTGAGCAGGGAGTGTTTATCTTCCTAAAGATGTGGATTCCAGAGAGAAAGGGAGGAAGGGAGGACGGGATGAGGGGTGCTTATTTCCTAAAGCTATGGGTTTCTGCTGAGGGGGATTAGGGCTGCAGACCTTTCTTCATCATTTCCCCCTTTGATGCCCTTATAATTCCCATAGGGCATCATTTGTACCCAGAGGCTTATACTTTCTCAAGGCTAGGATTTTGGTAGTAGCTATGTGAGCTATGGTTGTTTTGCTGAACCTGGTGAGTGCATTTATTATGCATGGGCTGAAGGTGACTACCATGAATAAGATAATCAAGGGTCCAGCCAGAGGCAGGAGCCAAGAGATCCACTCTCTAAGGCCCCAACTCCAGGATTAATTTAGGTGTTCCCTCCTCCTTTGGATTCGATCCCTAAGTTCTTTCACTTTAATGGTAACTATCCCTGACTGGTTAACACAGTAGCAGCATTCTTCTCCTAGGAAAACACATGCTCCCCAATTTTGGCAGTTAGGAAGTCAAGGGATCTCCTATTTTTTAGGGCTACTATGGCTAGTGAGTTGTTCTGGTTTTGGAGAGAAACCAAAGAATCTGCCACTCACTCAATGTCTTCATTATTTCTCGGGAAAGCTTATAATAGAATGCAACAGAGGAGTCCAGTCCTCCTAGCCCTGCTCCTATCCCCGCAGCCACTGCTGTCGCTATGAGGATGGAGGTGAGTAAGGCCCCTTTGGCTCTCTTTTGATGGGGGCTTAACACCACCTCCAGTTCTGTTTCATTGTAGATTGATATTTCAGGTGTTAAAAACACTAGAATGAAACTACCTGTCCAGTAGACCTCTAAGCACCCATATTCAGTACTTCCACATTAAAACAGCCCCAGGGGGTGCATTGAGTCTGATTGGTTAACAAGGTCCAGTAGGAAATACACAAAGTTTCAGGGATGTCCCCACTAGACTTTGACCCTAGTGCGGGGCTCCCTCTGAGACAGGTTAGTTTACTATCTGTGATGTTTAGGTGGCCGTTGAGGGCTATAGGGCCAATAGGGGAAGTCCTATTACTGGTTTCTGTCAGGGCTTGATTTAAGTTCCAATCAGGAGGGGGTGGGTTGCCCGAGGAGGTTCTTTTTCCAAAGGAATGACACAATCAACAGAAGTTGGTTCCAGGGCTGATACTGTGGAGGAGAGCATAGGTGGTGTTAATCAACCACCTCACCTGTTGTCGAAGAAGGGCCGTGAATTGAGTGAGCTGATAAAGTCCTGTCAAATTTGCTTGCTTATACTTGGTGCCCTCAGCTAGCCAGATAAGGCTGGTCTGGACTTGTTTTAAGCTTTCTTTCCAGGCTATATCTTGTACCACACCCCCATTCGACATGACTGCATGCATATTGTAAGTCCAACAACTGACCTCCCCTGATGTGCCCTAAGTTCTACAGCTACCCCCAAATTTCAGTCTGGCCATCCAGAACTTTTGTCCCCTTTCCTCACAAACTGAGGCTTTGGATAACCTGTAACATTTTGTCAGCATATAGGTACTGTAGATAAAGGAAGAGGAGGGGTGGTACTTTCCTGTGAGCTGTTTTAACCTATTTGCTGCTGAGAGGGGGACAGATTTGTAACAACTGGAGCAGGTCTGAGAACTGGCACCAGCTCTGAGGCAGAATAGGAAAAGCAACATAAGACACAGAAACATCCTACAAGGCACAGGTATGTCACTGCGATTAAGGCTTTTTTTTACTATTTTTTTTTACTATTGTCAGGTCTGCAGGGGCTACAGCAGGTAGTCCAATTCCTAGCAGCAAGGTGAATGGTCCAACCAGGAGCAGGAAGGACCAGGAGCAGGGGTCCATTCAGCTGGTGGCAGATGAGGAAGGTGTTCGGTGATTCTCGGTGACTTGAACTCTTAAGGGGTGGCTGGGAATGGGTTGGGCTGCCCAGCTGACCTCTACTTTGTCAGGGTGTGCTTTCTTGACCCTGGTATGATGGATCCAAGGGAAGATGCCTACAACTTTAACAGGAGTAGGAGTTACAAGGATTGCAGTATGTGGACCTGTCCAGGAAGGCTGAAGGGGTTCTTTTTTTCAGTCTTTGACCCTGACTAGATCCCCTAGCTTTTGGGGATGCACTGGATGTCCCAGTGGGATGAGGTTTTGGAAAAGATAGTTTTTTTTTAATTTGGGCTAGAGTTTTCCCCAGCTGCTGGAGGATGGAATCTTCACTAGCCTCCCCCAGGAGCTTGAGATTTCCTTTGAAGGTCTGGATAATTGGGGGTGGCCATCCAAATAGAATTTCAAAGGGTGAATATCTTGTGAGTCCTGGGGTGCACCTAACTCAGAGGAGGGTTAAGGGAAGTAAGTCTAGAGATGGAAGACAAGTTTCTTGGCAGAATTTGGATAGGGTGGCTTTGAGGGTTCGATTCATGCATTCAAATTTCCCTGAACTCTGGGGCCTGTAAGCAGTATGGAGTTTACACGTGATCCCTAACATTTTCACCAGCTCTTGGACTACGGTAGTCATGAAGGCTGGGCCATTGTCACTTCCAATAGACAGTGGCAGCCCATGTCAGGAAATGATTTCTCTAAGTAAAGCTTTAGTCACTTCTCTTGCCTTTCCAGTGCCAGTAGGGAAACCTTCAAACCAGCCTATCATTACTAACAGGTATTTGTACCCCCACCTTTGTTTCATCTCTGTGAAGTCTACTGTAAGATCTTCAAAAGGAGCTGTCTCTGTGTGGTGGGCACTGGCCGGACATTGGGGGCTCTGCAGAGGGTTGTTTTTGGCACAAACTTGGCAGTGGCTGCTGATGGTTGCACAGAGGGAAGCTAGTCAGGCTATGTAGTATTATCTCCCAAGTAAGGCTTCCAGCACAGTTTTCCCTAGGAGGGTGAGTTGATTGGATGGCTGGACGAGGGCATGCATGGCTCTTTTCAAGATGAAAATCTGGTTATCCAGGAGCATCCAAGTTCCTTCAGGGTTTCGGCTTCCGCTTTCTCTCTTGACCCATTCCTGTTCTTCCCAGATATACCTTAGTTGATTACTTTTTTCTCCTAAGAGGGACAGCTGCGGTGTCGATTCTGGGACTCATATTCCATGAGTTCCTTCAGCCACTTGCCGAACTGCTTTGTCAGCTAGCCTGTTTCCTTGAGTGACCATATCCATTCCTTTTTGAAGTCCTTGGCAGTGGATGATGGCAACTGTGTCTGGTGACCAGATTGTTTCTCATTGTTGAAGGATTTCTTCCTTGTTTTTTATTTCTTTTCCTCCTGCAGTTAAGAGGTCTTTTTCTTTATAAATTGCCCCATGGATATGAATGATAGCAAATGCATATTTAGAGTCAGTGTAAATGTTCACTGCTTGCCTGGTGGCTAGCTGCAGGCCTCAGACCAGTGCCCAGAGTTCTGCTCATTGCGCAGACCATCCTCAGGGTAGAGATGTTGCTTCCGTCACTCATTCATTAGTGGTGACTGCATAATCAGTAAGCTTTTCCCCATTTTTGACACTGCTCCTATCTGTAAACAGCATCTGATCCTGGGAAGGGAGTGGTTTGTCTTGGAGGTTGGGGCAACTGGCATAAACTTCCTCGGTCACTTCAATACAATCATGCTTAGGAACCCCTTCCTTGTCTGGCAAGAAAGTGATAGGATTTAGACTGCACACTGTTTCTATTGTCACTCAGAGGTTTTTCACAGAATAAACCTTGGTAATGTGCAAGCCAGGGAATAGATATACACCGATGCCTGTGTGAGTTCATTAGGGCAGTGACTGTGTGGCACCATAACACAAATAGCCTGTCCGAGTGTTAATTTGTTGGATTCTTTGATGAGGGTTATGGTTGCCACCAGGGCTTTCAGGCAGTGCGGCAACCCTGCAGTCACGGGGTCCAGCTGCTTGGAGAGGTAAGTGATGGGCCTTTCCCAGGGGCTGACTGTTTGCATGAGCAACCCCAGTGCTACTTTGTTCTTTTTATGTACAAACAGGTTAAAGTTTTGAGTTACACCTGGAAGCCCCAAGGCAGGGGCTCGGCCGAGGTGTCTTTTGATGTTTTGAAAGGTCCCCTGTTGAGCATCCCCCCAGGTAAGGGATTATTTTCCTGGACCAGTCAGAACTTCATAAAGTGGTTTGGCCTTGGCTGCAATCCCGGGAATCCAGATGCGACAAAACCCTGCAGCCCTAAGGAACTCATGAAGTTTTCTTTCTGTGTTGGTGGTAGGGATGGTGCAGATCACAGATCACTTTCTTTCATTCTGGTCCAAGCATCTGGTGCCCTTGTGTGATGGTAAACCCCAGGTACTTGACCTGGTATTTAAAGATTTGAGCTTTTTCCCAAGACACATTGTATCCAGTCTGTGCTAGAAGTTGCAGGAGAGTCTGGGTCCCTCTCCAGCAGTCCTCTTCCATCTAACTGACAAGCAGGAGGTCATCCACCTTTTGTAAAAGGGCACACCTGCAGTCTTCCTGGGGGTAGGTGGCTAGATATGCTGCCAAGTCTTCCCCAAAAAGGGTAGGGAACTATTTGAAGCCTTGGAGGAGCTGAGTCCAGGTTAACTGAGTTTTCTGCCAAATAATCAGATCTTCCCACTCTAAGGCAAACAGAGGCTGGCTTGGGGTGGGGGGGGGGTGGCGCAGCCAGAGGGATAAGAAGGCATCTTCTCAGTCCAAGCAAGTGAACCAGTTGGCTCCAGGTGGCAGCTGTCCCAGCAAAGTGTATAGGTTGGGAACAACCTGGTGCAAGTGAGGGTGACATTGTTAATGGCTCAAAGATCCTGCTCTGGTCGATATCCTGTCTTGTCTGGCTTCTTTACTAGTAATAATGGGGTGTTTCAAGCTGACTGGCACTCAATCAGGATTCCTTCTTTTCTCAGGCGATCTATGTGTTCAACCATACCCAATTGTGCTTTGTGGGGGATTGGATACTGCCTTGGCTGGACCAGGTCCACTCCAGGCTTCAGTTTGATGTTGATGGGTGCATGGTTCCATGCCAATCCCAGTGGGTTTTTTTGCCCAAACCTGGGGTAAAATTCTAGCAGGTTTCTAGATTCTCACTTGAATTTTCTTCCATATGAAGCCTCCATTGCTCAATTTGGGGTATGGTGAAAAGGAGAATGAGGCTGGTCTCAAGGTTTAAGTTTGTTGGCCCCTCAGGTTTGAAGGTACTCTGGGCTCCCAGTTTGGTTAAGAGGTCCCTACCAAGTAGGGGAACCAGAAATTCAGGAAGGCACAGAAATTCATGAGTCACTTTGTGGCTACCAAGCTGACAAGTTCTCAAATGGCAAAAAGGCCATTGACTTGAATGGTCTGCAGTCGCTCCTATGATGTTAGCGGTTTTTCCACTAAAGGGGGTGACAGGGGTTGTGACAATAGAATATTCAGTGCCTGTGTCTAGCTTGAAAGTTATTGACTGGCCCCCAACTTGAAGTTTTACTATGGGCTCATGGGGCCAAGGTCCAGTAAGCCCAGTTGCCCCTCTTAGGAGTCAAGTACCGCCAGCCTGAGAAGATGGTCCTGGGGATCAGGTCAGCATTTTCTTTTGGGGAAGTTCTCTCTATGTGCCTGATTCTTTTGGGGGCACTCATTTTTTCAGTGTCCACTTTCTTTGCATTAGGCACATGGGTCTCTGGCTACAGGCACCCTTTTGGTGCTTGTTGCCCCTTTTTGAGGTGGCCCTCCTTGTCTGGTGGGGTCAGGATTTCCCAAGGCAGCTGCCAGTAGGGAGGCTTGATGTTTCACTCACTTCTTGGCCCCTTATTCGGTGGCTTCATCTCGATTTATGAACACTTTTTTGGCAACCTCCAGGAGTTGAGAGATGTTCATTCCCATGAACCCTTCTAATTTTTAGAACATTCTTTTAATGTCTGATGTGCCCTGCACTACAAAGGCAGCATTCACCATTCTATGGTTTTCTTTAGCCCCAGGGTCAAAAAGGGTGTAGATTCTGAAGGCCTCACAAAGTCATTCATAGAAATCTCCCGGAGATTCTTCAGGCTTTTGAGTGACTAAAGTTGTCCTTGTAATGTTTGTGGGTTGCTTTGCCCTTTCTTGGACCCCTCGAAGGAGCACTTCCCAATATTGCTGGAGTGCAGCCCATCCTTGATCACTGTTAAAGCCCCAGTTTGGTTGCACCTCTGGTGTGGCCTCTCTTGCCCAATCTTCCAGGTTTAAGATGCCAGTAGTGGCCTGCTCCTGCAGCTACTTTCAGGCTTTCATCAGAATCCATCATCTCTCCTCCGTATTAAACAAATTCAGGTAGAGTTGGCGGAAATCATCCAAAGTGGGACGATGGTTTTGGAAAATGGATTCCATGAGATCAATAAGGGCCTGGGGATTTTCCAAGTAGAAGCTGATGTGGTGCTTCCAGTTTAAGAGGTCCATAGTGGTGAAGGGCTGGTAGTACAAAACAAGCCTCCCAGGTCGGATGGTCCCATCCTCACTGATCTGGGCTGGGCTCTGTGTCTCATGGAAAGGAATCTGTAACATGGGTTGTGTCAACCAGAGCCTCCTTGCTATTGGGATTCTGGGGCTTTCTTCAGAGGTTGTCGATGGTCCTGGAGGGACCAAAGGTGGGGGTGTTTCTAGGAAATCTGCCTGCACTTCCAACCTATGAGGGGGAAGGATAGAGTGGCCAGATCATATGGTAGAGGTGGTGGATCTTCTTCCAGGCATCCTTGATGAAGAACCGGTTTCCAGGACCCCATTCCTTGTGCAACTAAGACCCTGCTCTGTCCTTTTTTCCCAGTGCAGAATTGAAACCTAAGGGGCAGAGTCTGGGCTGTTTCTAACCAAGAGTTGATATAGGGAATCTGATCGGGATGGCTGTGAGTTCCTGTGACAACCAGCCACACTGCATGGACCTTGACTACATCTAGGTTCCCTTCTGATGGCCAGTCAACATTAAAAGTGGGCCACTCTAATGCACGGAGTTCAAATGGTGCTGGGGTTCAACTGGATGCCATAATCTCTAGAAAAGCCCTTTTAAAAATTCTTAAGCATGCAGTCTAAGACAATGGGTTTTGACTATGATGAGGCCATACCCTGTGTTGGTGGCACAAGACAGACAAAAGGAAGGGGTTGCTTCTTTTGAGGCCACTAAGATACCCACCTGTCCACATCTCTCATGAGAATTTTGGCTCATCTTAGCTAAGGTGCCTGGGAAGAGTTCAGGAGGGCTGATGTGCTGTATGACATAGCCGTGGAACAAGTTAGGGCCCACTCAGTCTCCGTAGGACAGGCCATGAGGTCACAGACTGGAATAAGAAAGGAAAGCCTCTGTCATCCTCACTCGCACACGTAATCACTCAGAAGTTACACATTCCCTCCCACAGTGATTTACAGTCATAAGTCCATACCCAGAGTTGGTGGTGCAAGACAGACAAAGGAAGGGGTTGCCTCTTCTGAGGCCACTCAGATGCCTGCCTCTCCATGTCTCTCATGAGAACTTCAGCTCATCTTAGCTAAGGTGCCCAGGCAGAGTTCAGGTGGGCCAATATGCCTTATGACGTTGCCATGGAAAACAGTTTAGGGCCCACTCAGGCTCTGTAGCACAGGCCATGGAGTCACAGACTGGAATAACAGAGGCAAGCCTCTGTCATCCTCATTAACACACAATCACTCACAGGTTATGCAGTCCTTCCCACAGAGTCTGC
The DNA here is from genome assembly GCA_029593785.1 of Cabassous unicinctus. Lineage (NCBI taxonomy): Eukaryota > Metazoa > Chordata > Mammalia > Cingulata > Chlamyphoridae > Cabassous > Cabassous unicinctus. The sequence goes on from JAQZBX010061151.1 coordinate 12,328, forward strand.
CCTATTCTGGGATCTCAATATTTGAGACTTCAGGAGGTGATCAGTCTCCTCTTCTGTCCAGAGACAGGCCTGACTGAAGACTTGACACCCAGGGCCTCACCTTTCTGGAGTCTTCTGGCACTATTCAGTCTGTCTCCCCACTGAGTCAGGCTGGGGTGTGGGGATGCAGCCCACGGGGACCACCTCAGAAGGAAGTTCCATTAAGAGGATGGGTGGTGCCTAACTCGCTCACTCAGAGATCGCCATCGACCATGCCTCTCTGCCTCTAGCCAGAAGCACAATGGGCCTGCTCAGTTGAGTTTCCTGGCCAATGCATCAAATGTTATGGCAGAAAAAAAACTTGGACTATGAGAAACCCAGGCATGTACTCAGAGAGATGGAGGAACAAAGCTTTTATTAGCAGACCTAGATGAGAATCCAGTCTCTCAAAATGTGAGTGCTGAGTCTTGGCTTTCCTAAGTTTATGTAGGGACTTAATGTGGGCAAATTCCTAAGCAAGAGGCCAATTTCCTAAGCAAGTGGGCAGGCAGGTGTTACAAATGTAGAAGTTGCAAGTTTAGCTCATCTTTCTAAAGCAGATGGCTTTTAGGGAGGAAAGAGTCATTATCTATTTGAAGTTGTAAATTCCAGTTGAAAGGGGCAGGTGGGGAGTGCTTATCTTCCTAAAGATGTGGATTCCAGGAAGAAAGGGAGGAAGGGAGAAATGGATGAGGGGTGTTTATCTTCCTAAATCTGTGGGTTTCTGCAGAGGGGGTTAGGGCTGCAGCACTTTCTTCATCAAAAGCAGGAAAACACCAAATGATGGTAGCCGGGGAAACCCAAAGTGACTCTCAATGACAGAGCCTGGAGCTCAGGGACTGGAGCCTCCCACCCAATAACCATATCTTGGAACAAGAGCCCTGAGTAATTGCAACAGTGGGAGGGAAGCCAGTCAAGTTTCTCATGGATACAGGAGCTACTTATTCAGTAGTTAAAGAGCAACTAGGCCCTCTTACTAAAAAGGAAACCACTGTTTCTGAGGCTATGGGAAAAACTTCACAACTGTGTTTTTTAGCCTATTTAAGCTGCCAGATTGGGAAAGACCAGGTTTGTCACCAATTCCACTACATGTTTGAGTGTCCAACTCCCCTTTTAGGAAGGGGTCTTTTAGATAAACTTCAAGCAGAAATCACTTTTTAAAAAGGATATATAAATATGAGAGTCCCAACAAACCAAGCATGGGCCCTCCAGCCTGCCCTCTAAGCTGAAGTGGGAGGAGTGCATGAAGAGAATAATAACTACCCCATTCAAATAGACTCTCAGGTAAATGCAGTGGTCTGGGCAATGGGATTCCCAGGCTGTGCTGTGCATGCAAATCTGGTAAAAATACAGTTAAGACCTCATGCCCAGCCAATTTACTTCAAACAGTACCCACTTCCTTTTAAAGCAAAAATGTGGTTACCTCCAATAATTCAATGGCTATTGGCTTTGGGACTGATCTGAACTTGTAGATCACCATATAACATTCCAGTTCAATCTGTTTTAAAGCCTGGTACAAGCGGAGAGTATCAGTTTGTCCAATATTTAAGGAAAATAAATAAAATATTTGAAGATATCCACCCAGTGTGCCAAACCCATACACCTTGCTTACTACTCTCAATGCAGAAAATAAATGGTTTTCAGTATTAGATTTAAAAGATGCCTTCTTTTGCATTCCTCTGGATAGCTCCTCTCAACAAATTTTTGCCTTTAAGTGGGAAGAACCAAGTGTAGGAAATATACAACAATATACTTGGACTGTGCTTCCCCAAGGATTCAAAAACTCCCCAACCATTTTTGGAGAGCAATTAGGCCAGGACTTGGGAGAGACAGTTATGTTAAATGGGCAATATCTTCAGTTTGTAGATGACATTTCAATTGCAAGCCCAACCCAAGAGAAATGTGTTAAAGATAAAATTGTAATGCTAAATAACTTAACAACTTTAGGGTAAAAGAGTAAAGTGCAGTTAATCCAGAAATCTGTCCACTATCTTGGGTTTCAACTAAAGAAAGGTAAAAGGGCCATGACAACTGCTAGTGTAAGAGCTATTTTAGAAATAAAATGGCCAAAAAGCCGTCACTAGCCATGGGGATTTTTATGCATGACAGTGTTGTCTTGAATTTTGATTACAAATTTTGAGCTAATAGCTAAACCCCTGCATGTAGCTTTGGTTGGTGGGAATGCAGAGCCCCTCCAGTGGACCTCTGAATGTGAGCAAATATCTTGCCAACTAAAGAGGGAGTTAATGAGTGCCCTTGCCCTGGGATTTCCAGATGTCAGAAGGCCTTTTGACTTATCTGACAATGAAAGACAAGCTGTAGCCTGTGGAGTATTAACCCATAAATTGGGAAGTGAGCAGTTTACAGAAGTGTACTTCTCTAAATTGCTAGACAATATTGCAAAAGGGTGCCTGGCATGTTTAAGAGCTGTTGCTGCAACCTTTGCCTTACTACAGGAAGCTGAAAATTTTACATTAAGACAGCCCCTCACCATTTACACCCCTAAACCGGCACTCACAATGCTTGAAAGAAAATGAAATCTTTGGCTAACCCAAGGGAAGCTTGCAAAATATCAAGCAGCACTCCTGGACAACCCAGAAGTTAAATTAAAAGTTTGTGCAATCTTAAATCCAGCTTCTCTATTCCCATCAATTACTGAGGAAGTACCTATTAATGATTGTTAGAAATGCTAGAGGAAGTCTATTCTGCCAGGAAGGACTAGCAGAATACTCTCCTACTAAATCCAGATTTGGAAATCTTCACTGATTGCAGTAGCTTCATTGAAGGGGTACACTCTTGTAATTGTGAGGGAAGTACTAGAAGCTGCATCGCTTCCCCCAGGGAGCTTTGCACACAAAGCTGAGCTTGTTGCTATTTTTAGAGCCCTCCAAAGAGGGGATGGAAAAGAGTGAACATTTATACTAACTCAAAATTTGCTGTTCTTATCTTCCATGCAAATGGGACCATTAGGAAAGAGAGAGGACTTTTATCAGCTGGGCAGAAAGGCATTAAACATGCCACACAAATGACTAAACTTTTAGAAGTAAACCTGCCTGCTGAGGTAGCTGAAAAGCACTGCTGGGGACACCAAAAGGGAGACTCCTATGTAGCCCTAATAAACAGGCAAGCAGACCAAGCAGCAAAAACTGCCACAAGAAAAGGCTACACTCCTAATCAAGTAGACACACTCATTTAACCTCATATTTCTCAACATATAGAGGAAGTTTTCTGTCTGGTCTATACCCCTGCATACCTCAAAATTGTGAGAGAATGGGGTTTTCAAAAAAATTCAGAGTAACTAGGAAAAGGAGGTAAGTGGAAAAACAGCCAAGGACAATTTTATCTGCCTGAAAATCTAGCATATCCCTTAGTCTCCTACTATCACGAAACCACACATTTGAGACAAGTAGCATTGCTGAGGTTTCTTCACCAGCTGGTGGTGGGCCATCAACTTGTTCGAGTGGTACAGAAAGTCTCTAATCAGTGTCTTACTTGCCAGAAAAATAACCAAAAGAGAACATCATGGACTTCTTTTGGGACACAAAGTCGAGGGCTTGCCCCTGCTGAAGACTGGCAAGTAGACTTCACAGTATTGCCAAAAACCACAGGGAAATTTAAATATCTTTTGGTATTTGTAGACACCTTTTCAGGGTGGGTAGAAGCCTTTCCCTGCCACAAAGAACAGAATTCCATGGTAACTAAGTTCCTCCTCCAGGAAATTGTCCCAAGGTCTGGACTGCCACAAACAATTTAGCCAGATAATGGACCTTATTTTATTTCAGCTGTGGTGCATGGTGTCAATCAGTGGCTTGGAATTAAGTGGAAATTGCATGCAGCCTGGAGACCCGAGCCAGGAGGAAAGGTGGAAAGAATGAACTGTACTTTAAAGAAAACCTTAAGTAAAGTCTGTCAAGAAACACAGTTAAAATGGACAGAAGCACTTAACCTAACTCTCCTTTGGATCAGGAGGGCCCCTAGAAGAGGGCTTGAGTTAAGTCCTTTCAAGCTTATGTACAGAAGGCCCTTTCTAAGCAACCTGAGGGAAAAACCCGATACCCCAATAACCTTAGAGGGAGCCCTCCATAAGTGGGCCTTGCAGTTAGGAGAGCTCCTTCATGCATGCATATGCAAATATGCACCTAAAGTACCCACTGACCAGTCTCTCCACCCCTTCTCAGTCAGGGATCAGGTGCTTTTAAAAGTTTAGAAAAACAAACACCCTGATGATAAGCTTAAATCCAAATGTTAGGGATGTTACACAATACTATTAACCTCTCATTCTTCTCTTAAGTTACAGGGAATCAAATCCTGGGTCCATATACAAGAACAAAATCTTACTACTTATCAAAGCCAACAGGAAAACGAGGTCTTGAGCCATAAATCACATCTGAGAATGAAGCTAAATATGAGATGGAGCCAGTTGAGAACCTGCAGTTCCTCTTCAAGAAGAAAAAAACCTACCATATACTTATTTTGTTCTTTCTTCTACAGGACCTGCCTGTAACTAACCCTGACAGAAGATATGGATCATCGCTCACACATATTTTGCATATCATCCAAAGCCTCTACAATAGAACCAAGTGTTGGTACTGTGTAAATTTGCACCATCAATATCAAGTGATGCCTGGGCCAACTATATTATGGAATGCTTCAGTTAATCTGCACCTTGAAAGTACTGGTAAGGAAAGCTCATTTAAACAAAGTTCAGATGACTCATTTGTGCAGTACTTAAATGCTACACATCAAATCATTGCAACACCTCCAATAATTGGAGAAATGTTTACAGTAGATAATAGTAATCATAGATATAGAAT
>JAQZBX010061152.1:0-17159 GCA_029593785.1 Cabassous unicinctus
ACTGTGGGAATTCACAAGAAGAAGAAACTGAAAAAGCTTGATAAGTGAAGAGTCATATTTCTGATAAAGGACTTAAGAAGAACCACCCAAACTCTGACCACTTCCTGCTCTGTAACATTTTGCCATCCACCCAGGCAGTTATTTCCACCACACCCCACTACCTGTGACCCCGCTTCCCCCCTAACTCCCCACTACCCCTCCACTCTAGTCTTCCTTCTCAAAGCCTTGAATGCTTGCTCCACTCCCTTCCTTGTATTAATCCCTAAGGCCACAGTCAAATTCCAATCCCTCTGAGAAACTTCCTCTTACCTACTCTAACTAATATTAATTAGAACTTAGCAGGGAAAAAGAAGGACTCCACAAGAACAGCTGTCCAATGGATCACCAGGTGGTTAAAGGAGATTTTCTGGTAGATTCCATTTACTGCAAAACACATTTACTCACATCTATGTATTTGGAGCTCCAATGGAAGATTGCATTTAAAGAAAAGAAAAATAAATAAACTATGTCATAGAAAGTTTGGGCTGTATTCCTCATTTTAGACACTCAATGTATTCTTGATTTGTTATGTCAGTGTTTCAACTGCATAATATTTTTCATCCTCAAAACTAGAAAGTTCATATATTTCTGTATTTTTGGAAAGTAGCTATAGAGTTTTCTAATTAAGATTTCTTCCCACAGCTATTGCCCATGTTATAGCATCTAGCCAGCACAGTGTTAGGCACATAACAGGTAGGTGATAATTTCTCAATCACAATGTAATAACAAATCAGTTTTCTGATAAGTCTCAGTGGCACTAGTGATGTTATATGGAGAATATGTCACTTTGTATTATGAAGTCTTCTTCAAATGTTAGAGATATGTTTCAAGTACCTTAATTTCCCTCAAACAGTTATGAACCTACCACCCCCAAAATGCACCCAAAAAATACATGTTCTGCAATCATATCTAAGTGGCTACTTGAACAAAAATATCTGCTCCCTTGCCTGTTCAAAATCTCTAAACATGGCTAATAATATTTTTAAATAATAACTCCATAACATCATAGAATTGAAGTCATAGGAAAGACCAGATTAGATTGACAGAGAAAAGGAGAGTTGAAAGTATCTGCAAAAAGAAATTTTTGAAAGTGGATAAGCGCTGTGTATCAGTCAAGCTATCTTAGCTTGTGCTGCCATAACAACTCCAAAATTACAGACACATGAAGCATAAATCTAGTTCTCCCTTATGCTGCAGGTCTCCATTGGGTTGGTGGGGGCTCTTATGTACATGGTCACTCAAGGACCCAGGCTGGGGGAAGCTCCACCACTTGGTAGAACAGCATCTGTAATCAGCAGCCTCCCCAGTTACTATAAAGGGGAGAGAAGATGACTGGCAAATTGTACAAGGGCTTCCCCCTGCCCCAACCTGGAAGGGAGATACATCACTTCTCCAAAACCAATTGACCAGAAGGAGCCTAACTTGGCCCTCTCTAACGATAAGGTGGCTGAGAAATGCAGGAGAGTAAGTGAAATATATGGTGACTATTACTGTCTCTGCCAATTAGGGTAAAAACTTTCTTTGGAGCCTTCCAGTTGATCATCTGTGGGCTTATTTCAGGCATGTGGTGGTCCTTGATTTCTAAGAGGCTAATGGAGAAGAAGGAACCAAAGAAACAACCTCTGACAACAAGGTACAATTCTTTAATTTTACAAATATTACCTGAATGTGTCCTTTTTCATCAGTTTCCTTTCCTTCTCTACCTAATATATCTTCTATTTCTTAAGGACAAAGATATTGCATTTTACCTTTTTTTTACTGTATCCAAGGAGTCATTAATATCATGTGAAAATGGGGAATGAATCCTTGGAATAGAGATTCCTCAAAGATCTGGTGAGTAGGATATGGAATATTTCTAAATTCCTTCTAGAGACATTCAACCAGTCAGTCAGTCAAAAAATATTTATGGAAGGTCCTTTTGGTGCCAGATAATGCACTAGAAGCAACATTTCTGGATGCACAACACCAAATAAACCTTGTTCCTGCCCAAAACAGAGGAAATAGGTGACCACATGAGGTCAAGTGTCCAGGGCACTATCACAGCATCCTCCAGAGAACTGGGTGATGAAGGAAAAGAAGAGGAAAGTTCTGCATGTAGGCATGGAAAGAAGGGTCTAGAAGGACATCAGGGCACAAATGACAGTGGAGAATATGAAGCCTGTCAAGACCCATGCTTCCATGTAATTACATCATTTATGCATAATTACAAACATTAGGAAAATGTGCCATTATTGTTTCAATCTTTCTGACCACACTTAAACTTCTTTTGAATTCACCTTCTCATGAACTTGCTTGGCAGGAATGACAGGAACCCACAGGGGTGCCACCTTTCCCTGATTCCAAATCAGTTCAGCTTTGCCTTTTCCATCTGTCATGCTGAATTTAAGTCTGCAAAACCAACCTGGAGGTACAGTAAGCTGAGGCAGTAAAAGCCTATTCATGTAAAGCATATTCATGAGGCAGTTAAAGCCTTTCCCACTTTGATGGCTGAATCAGCTTTTAAAAGAATGCTTCCTTCTCTTATTTTTTAGTCACTTTCTTTAGCACTACTGCCAGGTGCACTTTCCACTTCACATGAATTTTGTTCTATTCCCATTTTTCCACTTCTCTGACTCTAATCCCATGGTTATAAATGGAATCCCAGGCTACACCAATATCTCTTACTCACTGGTACTGGAGAGATCAATATTTCAAAATACCATATGTTTTATAGATCAGTGACTACATGCATACAAATCCAGTGTTATTTGCATCATTACGGTATTTGTAAGATACATAAGCCAATGGCCAAGAAAGGCCTGCTGTCTCTCTTTGCTAAATTGCCAAAAGTCAGCTTGATGGCTTACCAATGAGCCAACTGTTGACATATCTTTTGGCATATCTGAGAATTGGAGATAAAGCAGAGATTTAAGAAGGAAAGGATCACCAAAAATACCAATGGTGTTTGGAACCATTTAATGCTAAGCACACTGCCTGGGTAATTAGACACCCCTAGCGTCCATGATGAGCTCTACCCACTGACAGCACTCTGTTTTGGACAATGCCTTTCACCACTCATTTATCTGAGACTCTCTTCATGTCCATTCCTTCACTCCTTCAGTCAACAAATATGCATGGAACACTTTTGTTTGATTCCCTGAGTTATCCTCCAGTGATAGAAGGACAAGTAAATCACTCCCCAAGAAGCTCTTGACCCCCCAGAAGAGGTAAAAATGTAAATAGGCATTAAAGTTTATTAAGGACACTGACAGAGAGAAGAACATCGATCCTTGGGAACAGAAGGAAACTCCAGCCTGAAGAGGTCTAGGAGGCTTCCAGGAGGAAATGTTTCCTCCTGGGCATTGAAGGATGAATAAAAGTCAGGTCCAAAAATTTTAAATATGTATCTTAGAAAAAAACTGGCATGTGTGGGAAACTGCAAGTAGTTCAATATGACTAGCTCAATACATGAAAATGAACATATATCATACATAAACAAAAATGAGAAATGATATGTGGTATCTTAGCCAAAAGGGTGCTGATGCAAAATACCAGAAATCAGTTGGTTTTTATAAAGGGTATTTATTTGGGGTAGAAACTTACAGTTATCAGGCTGTAAAGCATAAGTTACCTCCCTCACCACTGTTACAACGTGTTGGAGTCAGATGGCTGCCGATGTTTGGAAACGTTCAGCTTCCTGGGTTCCTCTCTTCCCAGGGCTCATTTCTCTCTGGGCTCAGCTGCTCTGCTTTCTCCGCAAGGTCAGCTGTAGACTATCAGACAAATGGCTCATCTCTCTTCCTGGAGCCTCTGCCATGTCTAATACATTCTTCTCTCTGCTCCTCTGTGTCCTTATTTCCCAGGCTCCAGCATACCAAACTCCATCTCTCTTCTTTGCCATGTCATTTTCTCTGTGAGTCCCCACCCACCAAGGGGACTACTGATGTGGCCCAATCAAAGCCCTAATCATAATTTAATCATGCCCAGGTACAGACCAGTTTACAAACATAATCCAATATCTATTTCTGGAAATTCATAAACAATGCCAAACTGCCACATGTGGTTCAAAAATAGTATTGTTTTTGGAGACAACTGAAGACAGGAACTAGCACCTGTGGTTGGCCTGCTGTGTGCATATGTTTATTTGGTGCTTCTATATATGCTATTTAATTCAATCCTTACAATAGCCTTCCAGGTACTTTTTTTTAAAAAAGTTATTTATTTATTTCTGCCACCCCCATTGTTTTTTCTCGCTGTCTGTTCTCTGTATGTTTTTCTATGTTTGCTTTTCTTCTCTTTAGGTGGCACTGGGATCCAATCCTGGGACTTTCCGGAGTGGAGAGAGGTTGCTCACTCTCTTGCACAACCTCAGTTCCTTGATCTCACTGTCTGTCTTCTGTGTCTCTTTTTGTTGCATAATTTTGCTGTGCCAGCTCTCTGCATTGTCCAGCACTCTGTATGGGCCAGCACTCCTCATGGGCCAGCACTCCTCACAGGCCAGGTCTCCACATGGGCCAGCTCTCTGCTCAAGCTAGCTTGCTTTTCACCAGGAGGCCCCAGGAATCAAACCCTGGACCTCCTATATAGTAGATGGAAGCCCAATCACTTGAGCCACATCTGCTTACTCCTCCAGGCACTTTTAATTAAGCCCTCCCCATTTTTCAAGTGAGGAAACTAGGACACAGAGAGGTTAAGTATTTTACCTTAGACCTTCAAGTTGTCAACAGTAAAATCAGACTGCAAACCTTGAGCTCTAAACTTTACAAAATAGACTGAAATCCCAACACAATGATGTACTGAGCCAGACTGAAAGATGCAAATTCTGAGATCTAGAAATTTAAAGGAAAGAAAAATAAGTGCTCATGGAGTGAATATGGGAGATTCATGTAGTAGATAAAATATGAAATTTAAATATAGTATATAAATTTGCCAGGGAAACAAGAAGGAACACATGTTTTCAAACAGAAAATAAATAGGGGTCAAGAATTTAAAACCATTAATTTTTTAATTTGTGTTCATTCTCTAGTGTGTATTGCTCTTATTAAAGGACATTGGAAGGTTGGACAAATATTTACTGATATTTGAAGTATTTGACTTGTACCTAATATTTTAGAAGGCTTCTCTCATTTAACTCCCATAACAAACCAGTGTGCTTATCTATTGTTTAATCCATGAAATGCAAGTGAATCCAGATTGAAAGATACAATTTTCCTTTAATCTAACAAAAAAGAAAACCAAATGTGAACATCAAAATTTTGGAAAATCACCAGGCTCCACGGAAGCTCCACAGGAATAAAACAATCCTGTTTTGAGGCAAGAGGAATGACCCCCATTAAAAAGGAGTTTTAAAAATTAGATGTGGTAATGCCATTTCAGTCCACAGGAGTAGAGGTCAGATGAAAACATATTTAAAATGTGTTTCTAGCCCCTGTGGTATGTGTACCCTGGGAGAGCCTCACAGTCTACAGTTGACCTTGTGGAGGAAACAGAGGAACTAAGCCCAAAGAGAAACAGAGCTCTGGAAAGAGAGGAACCCAAGAAGCATGAACCCTGGCAAATGTCGGCACCTGTCTTGCTCTAAAACGTGGCAACAGACTTTGATGAAGGAAGAAACTTATGCTTATGGCATGGTGACTGTAAGCTTCTATCCCAAATAAATACACTTTATAAAGGCTACCAGATTTCTGATATCTTGCATCAGCACCCTTTGGCTGACCAATACAGTGTGGGTGACATTGAGGGAGATGGGGTGCTGGGGGGAGTATCTGCATTTCTGCCTTCAGGAAATGAGTAAACTGGGCCTCTGAAGGGGGTCAGGGGTGAATGTTGGGCAGTACCCCAGAAGGCTGTGAGGATGGAGGGATTCCTCTTAAACACCTTCACACAGGTCAGGGCATGGTGACCAGCATGGCTGTGGAGATCAGGGTGCAGGGCCATGGCCTGTTGTGTGCCCCTCCTAACCTCCCCTACAGAACATCATCCATCTGTCTTGTGGATGTGAGCCAAGTGCCACCCCCAGAGGACAGGGGCCCCAGCTGGTCCTGGGCTGCAGGGCTCGGGACCCCTGCCTTGTCTTTCCTCTTCATGCTACAGGCCCTGAGTGGGTGGTGGGTCACCCTGGGGATTCTTCCAGAACTGAGTGATGGAACTAAGTCCTCAAGGAACCTAGGGTCCATGGCCAGCAGAGGCTGTGGCAGTCTGGGTCCCAAAGAGCAAGCTGTAAGCCTCGGGGAGCCAAGGTAGTGAGCTGGGGCTAGGCAGAGAGTGCCCTGAAAAGGGAACTGAAAAGCATCAACTCATTTCTGAGAAGATTCCATTGCTCTCCTCACCTAGAGGAGGCACAGGGCTGGCAGAGGGGGTGGGATGCAGAAAGAGGGGCCAAGCCAGGCTCTGGGGTGAGGGGATGGGCCCTTTACTACTTCATCTCATATGGCTCAGAGCCCAGAGGCATCCACTGCTGGGCAAGGCCCAGGCCTGGCCCCAAGTCTTCCCAGCCTGTGGGATCTGTGACCTGCCCCACACCACCTTCCTGGATCCCAGGGACCCAGGGCCTCTTTCTTCACTTTGCCCCTGGGGGCAGGATGGCCCAAGTGCAGAAGGTGGCCCTAGCATTGTTGACCTTGGGGTCAGGTGAGATCGGCACAGCTCCCCCACAGGGACCAGGAGATGGGAGTTCCAGGGGTATGGGTCTCCCGCAGTTCCTCAGAAAAGCCAGTCAGAGCAGGGAATCCAGAAATAACTCCTCCTCGACTTTAGCCCTTTTATTTTAAACTTAAAATGTATTTTTCACCTGTATATTGCTCACCTGTGCATTTTATTTTTTAAATTTGGTTGACATTCAGCCACTAAAATTACTTTTCAGAGATGGGGAAGAACTCTGAGAACCAAGGTTACATGAGAGCATTTCTGCCCACAGCTCATCAGCTCATCACAGACGTAGATGGCATGTTCCTGAAAGATGTGTGTGCAGGGTACGTGGTAAGCACACACATGAGAGCACACGCACATATCACAAACACGCATGTGCAGGACAGTGTCCCACTGTCAGAGACCTGGTGAGCCAGCTCCCAATGGAGGACAAATAGGTGGCAGACGGACCCTGCCTCAGCCCCCTCCTCAGCCCCACTCGCCACCCCCATAGCCATGAGGGTGAACACGGGTTATTTTCTCAAACAATCTCCTTAAGCCTTTGGCTCTGAGTTGTTCACAAATGCAAAGGGCCACACGAGTGTTCCGAAGCTCCTCAGCAAGGTGTCCTGCTGCCAAACCATCTGGGAGGCCAGCAGACCATGCCAGGGAGTCCCTTGTCCAACATGTCCAGATCGGGACCATGCAGGAAACCAGCACCCAGACCCCAACCTCCAAAGACTCAGCATCTCTGGAGTTTGTGGTCGGTGGTCTGCCCAAAACCCAAGAACAGAGGTAAAGGGACAGCCCTGTGGCAGAGTTCCCAGACCATCCTGGGGGCTTTGGAACCCCCAGCCACCTTCACACACCTGGGGTGTGTGAAGCAGCCATGCTGAGCCGTGGTGAAGGTGCAAAGAGGAGGTTCAGGGAGAGGCCTGACCTGTGGCAAGATCCCAGCACCATGGAGGCAGCCCCACCCAGCTGCCAGGATGCCATGATGCTCTGTGAGCATCTCTGTCCTGAGCATCTCTGAGCACATTTGCCAGATTGCTGTCAGCAGCCTCGAGGACAGGCCAAATGCCCCCCGCACCCAGATAGACAGAATGCAGCTGTGGTGAGCACCACCATTAGAAGGAGATTGAGTCACAAAAAATCAGGATATCCACTTGCTGGTGCACTCTGAAGCCAGCCGCCATAGAGCAAGCTGCCTCACAAGACAGCCTCAAGTACCTGAGTCCCTACAACCACAAGTGTGGGCACAGATCCTGCCCAAGCCAAGCCTGAGCTGACTGGAGCCCCAGCAGACACCTCTACTGCCTCAACATGGCCACACTCCATTCATTAGGCGTAGGCGTGCACAGCACTGAGCCTTAGGATCAAGCAGAGCTGCACCTGAACACACCCCACAGAAACAGGAGATGAAAGATGTTATTTTGAGACACGAGGTCCTGGAAAATTTGTTACACAGCAGTAGGTGACTGTAACAGGGTCTGGCTGTCTCTGAGCACTGGCACAGGGGCCGCCTCAGGCCTTTCTGCCCTGGGTCCTAGTGAGACTCCTAAAGGGGGGCAGGGACAGACCCCCCCAAGTGAAGGCCCCCTCCCTGCCTGATATTACCACCAAGTTGGAATTTAAACCTCTGCTTGAAAAAGGAAGCACCAACAAGATGGCACCATGCAACTGCCACAGTGGCCCTTTCAAGAGTCAAACAAGCTCTGCTAAGGAGAAGCTTCTGCTGGCAGCTGCTTGTCTCCAGCATCAACCCTACAACTGTTCTCCCCTAAAAGCTTCCGGTTCCCACAGGTGCCAAGTCAAGAGGATACAGCAGTGGCATAAGGCTTTCCCCTGCCAGCTTCAGCTCTCCACCTGAATGACATCCATGATGACACTTGGCACTCATCAGGAGAGAAGCTGTTTATGGAAGTGCTGATTCTGAAAGCTTTATACTGAAGGAAATGCTCCAGCATGGCCTTCACTTACAAAGGGGCCTCCCAGCTCAAAGGAACAAATGACATTCTTGGACGGTCCCCATGGAGGCTGGCACTTCTTTTCACCCAAGCATGGCATGAAAAGACAGTGGACAAAATATCTCTTGGGCTTCCAATGGCCGCCAGTGGGCCAAGGACTAGAATGGGGTCCCGAGAGTCAGTGGGGCTGGTACATGCTGAGACTGGGAGGAAGTTACCCTTCCAGCTGCCATGAAGTTGTCACAGCACACCTCGACACTGTCCTGCCTTCATTCTCTGAGCTGCAATGATGGCCTGCCTTAAGCCCCCAGGTTCAGACCCAAGGTCAAGGAGGCAAGCTGGAGCCAGGCTGCCTGGATCACTCTGCCCTGTGAGTAGCCACCATGGCAACATGAGAAATATGGTCATACATGTCCCTGTAGAGCACAGTTGAAGCTCAGCTCTCTCCCCACTGACCAGGCTCTGTCTGGGAGCTCTGACTGCTTAGACGTGCCCTTGCCCCACACACCAACCTCCTAGCAGGAAGTGCAGCTGTGCCTCCCCTCCCCAACTAGCTCTCTGGCCCCTGGTCTGAGCTTGCAGGAGTCCCTTGTGGATGCTGGCACAACTGAGGGCAAAAGTGGCTGTGACCACAGGGCTGCCCCCTCTGGCACATTCAGTTCCACACACACACACTCCCATGGACTCACACACAGGTGAGTGTGTGGGAGTGTGTGGTGAGTGTGTGGGAACTGGAAGCTTTTTGGGGAGAACAGTTGTAAGGTTGATGCTGGAGACAAGCAGCTGCCAGCAGAAGCTTCTCCTTAGCACAGCTTGTTTGACTCTTGAAAGGGCCACTGTGGCAGTTGCATGGTGCCATCTTGTTGGTGCTTCCTTTTTCAAGCAGAGGTTTAAATTCCAACTTGGTGGTAATATCAGGCAGGGAGGGGGCCTTCACTTGGGGGGGTCTGTCCCTACCCCCCTTTAGGAGTCTCACTAGGACCCAGGCAGCTTCCCTTCTCCTCCAGCAGCACAAAACCTGCCTCACCTTAGAGCTCCTTAGAGATGCAGATTCTCTCCTCCTCTCCTTAGGGGCAGGGCCCTGGGATCTCTGCTGCAACAGGTCCAGAGAGGAAATTCTGGTGCCCCCTGAATGCGGAACTCTGGGGGGCCTTGAGACCACCACTTCCCAGAAGGTGGCTCCCCCATCAACCTGGCTGGCTGGATGGAACCTCTTTAGACAAAGCCTAAAGCCAAAGTCCATGGCTTCATTGGCTCTTGAGTCCCCTGGACAGAGCCCAGCTGGAGCCCTGGAGAGCTGGGTGTCAATGCACTGCCTTCACAAGGGTCCTGCCCATCTCCTACCTGCCCAGAGCCCTGGTGCCCTGAGGCCCTGGGCTGGGTCCTCTGCTCAACATGAAGGGCCTAGGGACCCTGTATGCCATTGGCAGCCTGCCCTTAAAAGATGTTCCCTTGTCAGGGAGGCTTGTTCTGGAGTTGCCCCTATAATTCTCAGGATTCCCCAACAAAGGCAAATTCTTCAGGTGAGAGGGGGCTGAGAAGAGAGGCCCAGAGCCCCTCCCAGAAGACATGTGCTCCTTCCTCACTCCCCTTGGCATCTGAGGTAATACACCTGGGGCATTTTGGGGAGGGCCTCAATCTGTCCCCACTCACCTCTCAGAATTTTTCCTCTCCTTCCTCATTGAACACAAATGTTCCAGAAGAGGCGAATTGGGTTTCCTCCAAAAATCTAGAATACTGGCACCCCTTGTCTTCTTTGTCTTCATCTTCATTGTCTTCTTCCTTTTTTGGCTAAATTCTTTAATGTTATTTGAAGAATGCCAAACACAGTCATACAGTAGTTCTCATTGGCATGAGGCTTGGGAAAGGGAAGGTCAGGGAAGATTCCCAGTAAGGGGCACTCCCATTGGGATCTGAGGGATGAGTAAGAGTTCCTGGACAGAAAGGCCAGGACTTCCAGACTGTACTTTGCTGTTTGGGCTGGAATCAGATGCATTCTGAAGAGATCATAGTCTGCAGACCTGCAGGGGCTGGGGTGGGGTAAGGGAAATGATGGCCACTCACTTGTGGCCAGAAGGGGCTTGAAAACGCAGCTCTATTATTTATTATTTTCCAGAGAAGTAACAATACAACTTTTCATGTGAAATCAGCCACATTTTGAATGTTGGTGTTAAGGAAAATTCCCCCCACCCTACCCCTGGTCCTCCCAGCTGACAGCAGACTTCCCCTGCCAGGCCCAGGGATGTGCTGTGCACTCGCCCTCCCTGCAGACTCAGCCTGGTTGGGAGGGTGAGCCTGCCCCATGCTGGGCTTCCTGGGGCCCCCCTTGGGATCTTTGAGGCTTATGCCTGGCTCCACAGGGAAGAGCCGAGCATTTATGGGGTTGCGTCTGCCCCTCCATTTTTGCCCTCATGTCCTCTTACCCAGTGCACCCTGCTGTCCCCTGAGAAGCTGACCTGGCCCATTCAGAGTCCCCTGTGCCTCCTTCTGGTGGTCTCCTGTGGGTCCAGCCAATGGAGGGGCTGGCAATGGGAGAGTTGGAGGGAGAGAGAGGTGGGCACAAAACTACAGCCCACCGCCTGTGAGGGTCTGGGGACCCCACCTGGCTGTCCCCAAGCCCAGGGACCTCCCTTCCCAACCTTCTGGGTCTCAGTGGTGAAAGCTCAGCTGCCACGGCCTGGGGTCCCGCACAGCCCATGCTCCATGGCCTGCTCTGTGAAGGGCCAGCGAGCAGAGGTCCAGGCTGCATTGACGATGCCACCCCATCGGAACTGCCCAGCTCTGCCCACATCAGAGCACAAAAATAGCCATAGCTAATACAGCTACGAACAGGATGGGCTGCTGGCCATGAAATACAGCAGGCGGCGGCCAGGTAGCTTGTCAATGCTGTCCCAACCTTGCTTACACATCTGAAGTGTGACTGTGGTGAACACACCTGCCTCAAACCTGAGGCATGGACTGGAATCTGAGGACCAAATCCAAAGGAATGGGGCTGGGAGGGGGCACAGTGGTTGGCTGGGGGACACTGACACCTAGCGGGCTTTGTGCTGGGGTCCTGGACAGGGGCTCCCGATGGACCAAGCAGCTGTTCACTAACTCTGTGGCCTGGGACAGGCTTTAGTGAGGCTGAGCACAATGGCCTCAGCAGGCAGCAGCAGCCTTGATGGGGGGTTGGGGGGCACCTACAGACCTGAGGATCTGGGCATGTCCACATATCCCCCAGGGCTGATGTGAATTGTGGGGCAGGGGCTCTGCTTGTGCACAGTCTTAGATGGGGGCTGCTGCCCAGTTGGGTGCAAAAGGCCACCCCTGCACTGGAGGCCCAGTGTCCATCCATGGTGCAACTTGCACAGCATAGAGTGAAAGGTTCCAGCTCGGTCTTGGGGCCAGGGGCAGGAAGGGGAGCAGCTTAGCCTGTGTCCACATGGCTTTTCTGCTGGCTGAGGAGAGAAGCTACTGGAAGACTTTGGGGGAGTTTCCACAGTACACATTTAGGGTGCAGGAGCAGGAGTGAGCCAGAGGTGGGAGGGGAAAGCTGGAGAACTCTGCAGGGCCTGGGGACCAACAGGTCAGGACGTGCTAGGAGGCAAGTCTGAAACACTCTAAATCCCAAAGTCAGCAGAGCCCCTGGCCTTCTCTGGTAAAAAACAGTGATCTCTGGGGCACCCCTAGGATATCAAACACCCAGGGCCAAGATCATGACCCCTGTCTGTGAGGTCATCACTGCAAAGTGGCCACCTGTGAGCACTGAGGCCAGAGGATGGCCTGAGTGAGCAGCGTCTCCCCAAACCTTCCACCACAGCCTGGTAGCTCCAGCTCTGGGTCTGGGGGATGGAGATTTCCTGGGCCTGCTCTAGGGGCTGTGGGTGGCACTTTTGCAGAGGTGGGAGGGGCCACAGCACTGTCATACCGTTAGCTCCTTAGCTCCTTACAAGTTCCTCTGTTTAGAACTTGACATTGGCTGATGACATTTCTGAGGCCCGGAAGTCACCCAGGATTCCAGGGAAAGGCAGGCCAGGCTGGATCTGCTGTGAGGACTCCCCACCCAATAGGGAACAGTCCCTGGGGATGATAAGTGGCCTGAAGATTTGGGGACATAAATGTAGCTTAATAATTTTGGTCTTTGGCATCTAATTCACAATGTTAAGAGATTATTTCAGAGTTTAATTTCTTGGACAGTTATTGTAAAGGGGATTGATTCCTTGAAATTTTATTTCTCCTGGGGGTTAATGATTAGGGTGGAGCAACCTCACAATTTGGTACACTTTTATTACTGGAGTGTTGATGGACTTGATATTGGGGTGTCTCAGAGTCTTCAAAGAGCTTCAACATCGCTGAGCTGATGTGTGAAGGAAATAGCCCAGGGTTGAACTTCGAGCCCTGGATAAGCTTGGCCTTGCTGCAGATCCACTTAATATGCTGGTTAGACTCACAGCAGAACTTTCAGAGGCAGAATCTATAGTGGTCCCAGAAGCATGCATATGAGTGTGTGTACGTGTGTGTGTCTATATATGTGTGTATGTGTGTATATGTGTATACATGAGTATATATATATATGTTTGTGTTTATGTGTTGATTGTGTATATATGTATGTTGTATGTATGTGTGAGTGGGTATGTGTACATGTGTTTATGTGTGTACTTGCGTGTACACATGGGTATACGTAAGCATGTGTGTGTGTGCCTGTGTTTCTGTGTGTACATGCATGTGTATAATATGGGTATGTGTGTATGCATGTATATGTATGTGGTTGTGTGTGAATGTGTGAGTGTGTCTGTGTGCACATGTTTATGTATGTGTATATATGTGTGTATGTGTGAATGTATCTCTGTATATGCCTTGTTTATGTGTGTACATGTGTGCATATGCATGTGTGTATGTGTGCATGTGTATGTATATGTGTGCAGCTGTGTGTTGGTGTGTCTTTGTGTATGTATGAATGCATGTGGCTGCATGTGCCTATATTTGTGTGTTTATGTGTATATGGATGTGTGCATGTGTGTTTGTGTATGTGTCTGTATATGCATGTGAATTGTATAGGTGTCACATGTGTGTGTGTACCACAATCCATGGAGAAGGAAAGAGGCTTTTCCTTGGATGGAGTGACAGAGTGACCCCTACCTTTCTGGGCTTCCAATGTGCTGGGTGGGCCTGTGTCAGGGCCAGGGAACGGAACCAAGACTGGTGCTGCCCAGCATGGCATGAGAGTCACTGGTTCCTCAGAGCTGACTCATCACAAGCCGCGATCTCCCTCAGAGGCTGCAGAAAGGTGGCTGAAGGGCTGGGCAAGGGGAGGCCTGGGGAGCACAGCAAGGCCTCTCTTCACTCCCTTCAGCTGGCTCTACAACCTTATCTGCTTCCCCTTATTCCAGAACCTTAGCAACCTCTCCCTTTTCTCCACAAGACTACCGTCCAAGAAAACAAAGAGATAATAGTATAGATTAACTGATTTTTATTGAGATAAATTTGAAATAAGTAAAAGTGAACTCTAAAGAGATAACCAATCAATTCAGGGTAAAAGATGCCATTAGGATTGGTGAAATAGTCGTTTTAGTCAGCCTTACTTACAGGATGACTTTCGGGCATGTCCGTCCCAAAATAAGTCAAAATGTTCCATGGTGCCAGCCACCAGACCTACTCCAGAGCCCCCCACAACCACATCTCAGCTTCACCGGCAGCAAGTGGGATGCAGCGACCCAGCCAGGATGCCCAGGGACCCTAGAAGGAGGTGGCATCCCAAGACAGAGTCTGGGGGAGAAGGAATGTTGTATCCAGAGCCCCTGGGCTGGGGGCTTGAGGGCCACCACAGCCCCTGCAGTGAGGGCAGGCAGCACATGAAGGCAGTCTACAGCCTCTTTCCCTGATTCCTCCAGCTCATGGTGAGCAGACTGTGTGGCCCCTGCCTCAAATTACACACACCGAGCTCAAGGGCCAGCAGAGCCACTCAGGACCACACTTAGGACACCGGGCTGAGGGGAGGATGCCACCTGGGTGCTGCCCTGTGAAGAAGCTGCTGCCTCATTATAGGTGATAACTAACTACCTGGCACGTTCATCATAAACATCAGCAAAATATCTACTCAAACAAGTTCAGAGTCAAACAGATATCAAGAGTTCAACATTTAAAAATCAGAACTAGTATTCTAGAATGAACATTAATTTTACTCCGTTATAAAAATCAGCTATGCTTACTCAGAAAACTTAGTGGATGCAAAAAGTAAAAAGAAGAAAACTGAATCACCTCTGCCACACCAGCCCAGGTTTCTTCTCTGCAGTCACACATGCGTGTGCCGTGCCCATAGAAAATCATCTTAAAGATTGTCCATAACATAAACATTCTCCAGAAGCATAAGTTTTAATGCTACCCAGCATTTCACAATATGGATCTTCTTTCATCTTTTCAAACTTCCCCCACTATCACCTGAGCCCCCACTCGATGCAGGGCCTTTGCACACACTCCCCCTCCACTGGGCCACTATTCCACCCCTCAATGTGTTGACGCTTCCTCATTCTTCCAACCTGTTGCCTGATGTCTCCTCAGGGAAGCCTTCTCCAGGTCAGAACCTGAGGTGGGGATGCATGTGCAGGTGATTTTTCAAGGGAGAGAATTCAGCAGGAACAGGAGAGGGAAGAATTAAAGGGCAGGCAGGAGCCAGGCAAGATGTGCTGTTAGGAGAAGCCTGGCTTCAGCCTGGTCCCACAGGGACTGCTGGAGGGAGAGCTGCACCTTAGAGCCCCCAGGGACTGGGGAAGGCCTCCAAGTGCTCCTGGAGAGGCTCCTTCCTCAGTTAAAGCTGTCCTCAGAGAAAGGTGTAGCTGTGAGCCATCAGAGCCAGAGGCAGCTTGGGTGTCGGTCTCCCATGAAGCTTTTGCACAGCCTGGACTCCTGCCCAGCTCCAGCTGCAGTGACTCCACGCAAATGGCCTGGGGATTCCCTAGGCGGGAGCTGAGAGCCAGGCCTAAAAGTGACAAGAATGGCCCTGGGCCCAGTGTAGGGTGGTGCTCCTGGGCACGTGGGAGTCAAACTACATCCAGCAGTGGCCAGCCCCCAGGCAGAAAGTGCTAAACCTCCCTGTTCTGACAGTGGTGGGGCTGTGTCAGTGCATCGGCCTCCTGGTCAGTGCCATTCTCATTCTAGAGATTTACACTGAAACACGTTTCCAGGGATTTGGCTGGGATGGTAGGGAAGGGGAGGAAGAGCTGGCCCTTGAGTACACCACATCATGTGGAGTCATGTCTCTGCCTCCTTCAAGCTGCCTCCCCTGGGACAAGCTGAGTCTCAGGATGGTGAAACATGCCCCTGTACTCTAGAGGAGTGATCAGGGTTCATGGGAGAACTGTGTTGGACAACGCATTATCAACAAGAGGCTGATAATTTGTTGTCTTCTCTCCTGCTGTTGAAACTCTACTTAGGATGTTTTGAAAGACTAGAGGTGGAACTTCCTGATGAAACTTGTCTGCAGCACCCACAGCCCACATCCTTTCCTTTGGGGTCACCCCTTAGGGGAGGGCACATTCATCGGAGGGCCATCTGAGTTACAGTTTGGAAGCACAAGCCCTCAACTACCAGCATGGGGGACCCAGGTTGGATGGCACACAGGCCAGGCATCCCACATGTGTGAATTCCTCGAGGGTCCAAAATCACTCAGATCTGGATAAAGTCCGGGCAAGCATGTGACAGGAAAGCAATTTGCTTAATTATATAATTTATTATATATTTATGTATGTATGTATCAGGCAGAGTCACTGATTTGCATAGTCCATCCTAGCAACAGCGGGTCAATTAACTGACACCGCACTTTCCCATGACAGCTACTTTGATAAAATGTAGACCCTAAAATCAAGACCCGTTCCTGTCCAGACACCTGAGAGGCATTATCAGGAGGGAACCTGAGGCTGAGAGCTCAGCAAGTGTTAGCTCAGCACCAGGCACAGTCACTCTCCCTGGCAGGGCCTCACTCCAACCTGGCCACCTCCCACCCAGGTCTAAATGACTAACCCCCCAAGGGCTAAACTACAGGACTAAATTGTCCCTTCCTGAGAAGGACATGTCAAGTCAAAAGAAATCCTGAAATTTTGTTGGCAAAAGGGGAGGAAGGGGGGGTCAGTGGAAGTGGATGACCCCCACATGGGAAGCCCCTGGGTCTGCCCCCAAGCTACACAGGAGAGGGGAGGTGTGACATGATGATGGCTGCCCCCCCCCATCCTCCCTGGGCCGATGCCCAGCTTTCCTTATGTGCTGGTCTCTACTCCATGGCCAAGAAGGGAAAGAGGGAGGCAGGCCTTCTCTTTTTGCTTTGAAAATCTCTGAAAATGAAGCACAGCTGCTTCCTGACATGGAGATTTATCCGTATCACTTCAGGAGAGCTTTGGTGCATGTGTTAGACCAACCAGCCAGCTTATGTGGGGCCGCGGTGGCAGAGCTCCTCTGTGTAAGAACCTCGCCAGACCATGTCTTCTCAGGGACATTTATTCATCATGGGTCTTTGGGGTCACCCTCAGCTTTCCTTCCAGGAGACCATCCAAAAAGCTTGGGCTTTGAAGCCAA